>JZKD02S1435757.1:0-11051 GCA_000966675.3 Picea glauca | reverse complement strand
GCTCAACAAGATCACTATTAAAGATAAGTTTCCCATTCCCATCATTGATGAATTGTTATATGAACTACATGGAGCAATCTATTTCACAAAATTGGATCTTTGTTCAGGGTATCATTGGATGTGAATGAAGGAAGAGGATATCCCCAAAAAAACATTCTAAACTCATGAAGGCCATTATGAATTTTTGGTCATGCCTTTTGGCATTACAAATGCACCTTCCACATTCCAAGGGTTTATGAATTCCATTTTCAAGCCCTTCCTTCGAAAATTTGTTTTAGTATTTTTTGATTATATACTAATCTATAGCAAGTATTGGGTGGATCATGTGCGACATGTTGACAAGGTGATGCAACTACTAAAGGAGAAACAACTATATGCCAAACCATCCAATTGTTTCTTTGGAGTGAAGGAGGTAGAATATTTGGGTCATATTGTATCTCATGAAGGTTTCCAGGTGGACCCTAACAATATTAAGGCCATGATGGACTGGTTGATTCCCAAAACATTGAATAATATTAGAGGATTTGTGGGTTTGACAGGTTACTACCGCAAGTTTGTTCAACACTATGGAATACTAACAACACCTTTAATGGCACAAACTAAGAAGGATGCATTTTCATGGACTCTAGAGGCAACTAAATACTTTTAACAACGTAAAGAGGTGATGTGCAAAGCGCATGTCTTGGCCACTCTAGAATTCACAAAAACGTTTATTGTGAAATGTGATGCCTCAAGAAATGGAATTGGTGTTGTCCTAATTCAAGAAGGAAGGCCCCTATCTTTTGGAAGTCAACGACTCAAGGGAACGGACTTAAACAAACCAATTTCTGAGAAGGAAATGATGGAAATACTACATGCATTGAATAAATGGCATCCTTACCTAATAGGTAGGCACTTGAAGGTCAAAACAGATCATCATAGTCTTAAATACTTCTTGGAACAAAGACTATCTTCAAAAGAACAACAAAAATGGGTAACCAAGATATTGGGTTATTATTTTGAAATCATCTATAAAAAGTGCAAGTAAAATGTTGTGGAAGATGCACTCTCAAGAAAGGATGAAGATGTTGAGGCATTTCTCTGTGTTATCTCAATCATCCAATCCTATTGGATAATAGAGTCAAGGGATGAATGGAAGAATGATGAAAAAGTGTGGACTCTCATTCAAAAGTTGCAACAAGATTCTTGTGCATCAGATACATTTAGATGGAAAAATGATTCACTATGGTACAAAGATCGCTTATATTTGTGTAAGAACTCCTAGCTCAAACAAAAGGTACTATTGGAATTGCACACCTCTCCAGTAAGAGGGCACTCAAGATTTTTGAAAACCTACCATAGAGTCAAGAAGGATTTTTTTGGGGATGGCCTTAAAACTGATGTTCAAAGGTTTGTGTCAGAATCCTTGGTTTTCAAACAAAATAAGGTGGAAACAATTAAGACCCAAGGTCTTTTACAAACATTATCCATCCCAAGTCAGCATTGGGAGGAGGTTTCCTTGGATTTCATCACTGGGTAACCGAAGTCTGAAGGAAAAAGTGTCATCATGGTGATTGTTGATAGACTGAACAAGTACACACACTTTTGTGCACTCTCTCATCCCTTCAAATCTAGTACAATTTCCACCGAATTCATGGAGATAGTTCAAAAGCTACATGGCAGCCCAAAGATTATTGTAAGTGACAGAGATCCTATCTTCACTGGACATTTTTGGACATAATTATTTTCTTGTTTGGGTACTCAATTGGATCATAGCTCATCCTATCATCCTCAATTTGATGGACAAACCGAGATAGTGACCAAATGTCTAGAAGGCTATCTTCATTTCTTTGTCTCTGATAAACAAACACAATGGTTCAAATGGCTACCCTTGGTAGAATGGTGGTATAACACTTCCTTTCATACTGAAAAAAAAATGACACCATTTATGGCACTCTATGGATACCACCCTCCTTCCATCACTTCTTCTCTAAAAGAAAAATCTAAGGTTCAAGTACTGGAAGATCACATCGAGCATCAACAACAAGTTATCCAAATCTTAAAGGACAACCTGACCATGGCACATAATCACATGAAACAACAAGCAGATAAACATCATAGTGAAAGAAGTTTTGAAGTAGGGGATTGGGTGTTTTTAAGACTACAAGCATACAAACAAATGTCCCTCAAGAAAGCCAAGAAGGATAATAAATTATCACCAAAGTACTATTGCCCTTATAAGGTGTTGCAAAATATTGGTACTATGGCATACAAATTGGAGTTGTCTGCATCTCCACGAGTACACCCAGTTTTTCATGTTTTGTACTTAAAGAAGGTTATAGGTGACAAGATCCCATTTCAAACGATATTGCTAGAACTTTACGAGGAAGGAAAAATCATATTGGAGCTTGAATCCATCACTGGCACAAGAATTCTCTAGTTGAGGAATAGATCCATTTTAGAGTATCTTATTAAATGGAGGAAACTACCAGCTGAAGAATCCACTTCGGAAGATGAGTCTTTTATACAGAACCATTCCAAGTTACTCGAGCATTGTGGACAACACTTGTCTCAAGGGGAGGGGCATGTTAAGCCCTAATGTTGGCTCTCTATCCAATATAGGTGGATATTAAATGCTATGTTTATTGCATTAAGAGTGCATACATGCTTCTTTGAATTGACTGAGTTGGTTGTTTATGATCACCAGGAATATGAACGTGCTCCTAGGACACACACGTGATTTAGTGTGCATGTGCTCTAGGGACATGTGCGCATTCCTACTAGGATTTATTTTTTACCAAGAATAACCCACCTCATCTATCTCATGGTCGAGAAAAAAAACAATAGCTTTAGACAAAATAATCTTTCACATAAGGGTTTTACTTTTTTAGTTTTCTTGTTAGATTGATAAATACTTTTTTGCTATTTCGAGACCATTGGAGGAAAATTTGGAAGAGAATATTGTCAAGTGAAATTGGAATTGTTGTTTGTATTTAATTGTGTCTTCTTCGAATTCGAAGGAAAATTTGTCCAAGTGTAATTCGAATTGTTGTTTGTATATTCTTGTGTCTTCTTGGAATTGGAAGACAAATTTGTCTATGTGCAATTGGAATTCAAATTATTAAATGTGTCTTATTTTGTAATACAAAAATAAATTTCTCCACTTGGTTGTTCCTAATTATATAATACAAAGAAAACATTTTGGTGGGTGTTTGGAAGCCAATTCTTATATTTAAATTTGGGGAACCACCAAACTCAATAAAGAATGTCCTCGAGAAAAAAAAATCATCGAAAAGGTAGAATAATAAAGAGAAAAATAAAAGTTGTGTACGTCAAAGCGTACGATTTCACATGAGGAAAATCCAATTTCTAGTGCAATAGATGTCGCTAATGTTTCTTCTCCATATCCAAAATCAAAGAGAAGTAGTTCATTAGAGATAAATCCAAACAATATCTCATCAAGACAACTTTTTGTGTATGAATAGATGATGGAGGATTTCCTTCGAGTGTATTATACAATGGATGAAATTAGAGAATAAATTGGTGTAAAACATTGCAGTGAAGAAGGTCCTATACTGAAATATCTTGTTGGACAGTCAAATGTGCACTCTCCTCCCATAGTTGATCCACCAGTGATTGAAGGGGAAATAACTACAACATTGTTAACTCCACAACAGGGAGGTCAAGATTCCAAGAATAGGGGTTCATCGTACCTACCTAGAATGAGCACTTCACGAAAAATAAATACTAAATGCATTCAGTTGGATGAAAATGGTCTAGAATCACTTGAATATAATTTACCTAAGTGTACTATTTGTTATCACTCTTATAAAATAATTCAAGAATATTTTGAACCAAAATCCGATGCTACTGAATGTTAATTATTTTTATTTTTGTTAAATTATATAAGTTTGACTATCGTTAGGATAATTTTAGGCATTAAAATAGTCAAAAGTGTAATAATTGGTAAGAAGTATCATTATAAAGACCACAATGGAGCCCGACGTGTCTTGTCCTAGTCAACTGTTAGAAAGATTACAAGAAAACATTGTTTGCTACAACAAACCTCTCACCTCTTGAAATGCAATTACAAAACACTTAGAAAGTATTATCATAGACAAGATAAAATTGACATAGGTGCCCCAATGTATGTGTGGGCCTTCAATGGAAGGCTACCTCATTCTGACATGAAGTTAATTGGAGTGGTTAAGGGAATAGTTCAGGATTTCTGGCATGATAACACAAGGCCCTCTTCCAACCAAAAATATGTAATAAAATTGAGAAGGGGATATAGCGACCATGAACCCCATATTAAACACTATATTGACATTACATAGACATAATTTTGGGAGAGATTCATAATAGTACATTGTGCACTTAAGTGAGGACAAGTATCTTTCCATAAATGCAAGCCTTGGTATGTTCGAATAAACACAATTTTTAACAAGTTTTGTTTTAGATATGAAATTGAGTATGGTTATTATTATAACACATATACATATATATATATATATATATATATTGTGTTCTGTGCAACACCATTTTTCAGTAATTCCCAGTTATATTTCCCCCATCATCATCTATAGACTTTATTCACAACATATTGTGTACAAGGCTAGAGGGTTTTACATTTTGTCAGAATGCATGCTTAGATGGGACATGCCCAAGGTGCGCTGGAATGAAATTACCAATCAAGTGCATCCATGTAAGTGATGAGTATGAATTCGGAAGGAAGGATGTTGCCTTGCAAATATTTAAATATGTGACATATGATATTGATGGAGGACAGGAAAGAAAAAAGATACAATTGGTTACTTCCCAAGTACGAGTTTGTGACTTCATGAAGGACTTCGTCGAAAATACATGACATCATGTTCAGCATGTCCATGTGGGTCGATGATAGGATGAGCATTTTAGAATATGAAAATATACATTTCCTATTGGTGTTGTATTATACGTGGTTGATTTTTATAAGAACTACACCCTTCAACCATGATATGAGATTTAGAGACAATATTATCACTCAGAGTAGGTCAACATAATTGTACATAACGCATACAAGAATGGACTGGATAGTAATAAACAAAACAAAGCTATATTGAAAGGGTATCACTTCTACGTAAATGGTGATCGACGACATGACTTAGACAATGTACATCATTGTTTTTATTTGTTCTACAATCACCTTAAGGAGAATAACATATATATGGATCAACATTGGATTTGGTCAGATGGTTGTGCAGGTCTGATAAACATTTCTCATGGATTTCAATGGTTGTATATTTTGCACAAAAAACTAAAGGTACCATACATTTGGAACTATTTTGAGTCCGGGCACAGGAAAGGGGAGCATGATGGAGTAGGTGCATGCATACAAACATAATTATGTAGGAAGGAAATGAAGTTCACTACTACTTCCCTCATTCTAGATGCAAAATCCATTATTGAATGAAGTTCTTCAGTAATGCGAGAGGGAACAAAAACCCTTTAATAACAACCACACAAGAAAGGTCATGTACATAGATATATTTGGGGCGTTTTCATTGTAGATCAATCATAGTGGTATGAATGCAAAATAATCTAGGGAACTCATGGATTCGACTTAGTTAAAACATCAGACAATGCGATAGTTGAAATATGGATGAGAAAACTCTCTTGCTTTTGTGGTCCATGTAGTAGTAATCAATGGGATGATTGTGAGTTGACATACTAGGTTGATAGATGGGATTGTTTATCACTTTCCATTGGCCAATGTATAACTATGGAATTATACAAATTGGAGGAGGACCAATCATGTATTTCGGTAGTTTATGATGATGTCTCATATCTTGTACTTCTAGGTTTGTTGAATCCTTCTATTAAATTTTGAATCACTAGAATGAATGTGTTATTCTTTGATCATTTGGTGGACTCACATTTTGTGACACCATTTTTTGTAGGGAACATATACACAGTTTTTTCCCCAAGAGATAATGAATGGCGCACTAATTATTGGTTGGCGTGATGCTTATAGGGAACGGACATCCTCATGCGATCAATAACAGACTCTGAGGGCATTGAATTTCCAACAGGGTCGATGGTTATTAACGGAGAATATCTCACACAAGATGAAAGAACAAAAAATAAAGGTGGTTATGTATTTCAATATTATAAATCAGTTAAATTTGTATACCACCTTAAAAACTTTACTTTCCTTTCCTTTCCTTGCCTTTAGTTTCCTTTCCTTTCCTTACCTTGCCTTTCCTTTCCTTTTCTTCACTTTCCTTTCCTTAGCTTTCCTTAACTTTCCTTTCCTTGCCTTGCCTTTCCTTTCCTTCACTTTCCTTGCCTTTCCTTTCCTTGAAAATCAATCAGAATAACAGAGTTATGTAATCTCCCACAACTCTATTTGGCCAAGGACCATGCAACTCAATGCTCGACATAGTATTCTTGCAAATTGACCTCATCTTCCAAAATTGCACTATGCCTCATTGAACAAACCCTAGTGTCGTGGATACTCCAAGATACTATTTTTCGGTGGACAAAATGATAGAAAAGGGGCCCCATTAGCTGAAAAAAGGTTCTTTAGATCCAATGCAACTAATGGTTCTCCCATCCGAGTCTCGTTTTGAGTTTTATCGCAAGTTGCAATTTGCCTCTTCAATCCATTCAAGGACATGTGGCCAATTTGGCCTAGGGGAATAAAATTCAAAATGAGAGGCATAACAGAGTTTTGTAATCTCCCACAATTCTATAGCCAAGGATAACATGAATACAATACCAACAAAATACCGACATAGTGTTCTTGAAAATCGACCTCATCTTCAAAAATTGCACTATGCCTCATTGACCAAAATCCTAGTGATGGATATACTCCAAGATACCATTTTATGGTCGACAAAATGATAGTGGAGGGACCCACCTAGTTGAAACCCAATGCTACATATCCAATGGAACTTACGGTTCTCCCATCTTAGTCCTAGTTTGATTTTTATCATGAGTTTCAACTTTCCTCTTCAACCCATTCAGGGACATGTGGCCAATTTGGTATGGTGGAATAAAATTCAAACTAAGTGGCATAACGAAGTTCCTTAAGGTCCCACAACTCTATTTGAAAAATGACCATGCGAATACACTACCCACAAATTTTCTAAATAGTCTTCTTGAAAATAAACCTCCTCTTCAAAAATTGCACTATGCCTCATTGACCAAAACATTGGATTTATAATGCAAGTATTTTTATACAAGAAATATGGGATAACAAGTTGTAGAGTTACATGCTGAATTGATCATTTTCTTTTAATTTTTAAGTATGAATCATTTGATTGCGTGACAATTGAATGCAATAAAAGGTATGCCAAGTGAAGGCAAGGCATGGAAAGTGAAGACATGACATTGAAAGACAAGACATGGAAAGTGAAGGAAAGGAAAGGCATGGCATGGAAAGGAATGACATGGTATGGAAAAGAATGACATGGAAAATGAAATTATTGGAAAGTGAATGGAAGGCAAGGCATGGAATGGAATGGCATGGAATTACATGGAAAACATGGGATGGCAATTCATGGCATGGAAATACAAGACATGGCAAGTGAAGGGAAGGAAATTAATGGCAAGGCATGGAATGGAAAGGCGTGGCATGGTATGGAAAGGCATGGAATGGAAAAGGAAAGGCATGGAAAGTGAATGCAAGGAAAGACATGGGATGGCATGGCATGGCATGACATGGAAAGGCATGGTAAGGAAAGGTATGGTATGGAAAGACAATATATGGAAAGTGAAGGAAAGGGAAGGCATGGAAAGGCATGGCATATGAAGGCATACCATACCATACCATACCATACCAATGTCAATGCATACCATACCAAGGCAAGGCATACCATACCATACAATACTAATGCCATACCATACCATATAAATTCCATACCATACCATAAAATACCATACCTTACCATACCAATGCCAATGCATACCTTACCATACCATATCATTCCATACCATACCAATGCCAATGCATACCATACCAATGCATACCTGATGAAGGAGCATCATCAAGAATGCCCACGTGGAGGGAAAACTCAACGCCATAGCACACGTTTTTAAATTAATTGGAATCTAAAAGATGGTGTTTTTTTGTAGATACATTTTGAATTGATGATTGAAGAAGGGTGAAATTCTTAGAAACTAATTGATCGCTAGAGGTCTAGGAGTTTCACTCTCAATATTGAATGTAACGGAGTTGGAGTAGTTGTTAGTTTTTACTTCGATAGGAGAGGTAGTCGAAGGTAACCCTAGGAACCTTTCCATATACGTAGTTGCATGGCATGCCCAAATGAGCTGGCTGGAGGAGTATTGTTATTGAATAGTAGGTAGAATAATTTGGTTTGAGAGAGTTGAGACTCTGTTATAGTCCATCCTGTACATATTGTAATCGAACATTCATGTTAGGGAAAAAAGAGAAGTTTTTCGTGCATATGATTCTTTATGTGTTTATATGTTTATGAATGAATGTCACCTATGTTTTTATATGAATGTATATTTTAGATTCTTCGGATAGATTTCATCTGCAGGGATAGATAGAATTATTTATTTGTGAGTTTGCTAAAATTGTTTTTGGGTTCTTTAGGCTGTGCAAGGAGTGCACAACAGAGCATTGGAAACTTTGTAGCCAATGCAAGCACTGCACATATAAACTCTTTATGTCGTATAAGAATGTGCTAGGAGGGCACACCAGAAGGATTGAAAAATACAAGGATCCTCATAGTTACTGAATACTCTAGAGGGAAGATTGTGTAGAGAAGGAACAAAGGAGAGAATAGAGTTGGTGAAGATTTTGCAGATCTCTTTCAAGAGGGCATTGAGTAGGTGCAAGGGGTGCACAAAGGAACTCTAGTTCGAGTTCAAAGAGAAGAGAAGTTTCAAGGAGAAGAAACTTACAAAGTTATTGAACACTCTATAGAAAATGCTCATCAAGGTGTTCTTTGAGTGAGAAGTTGCCAAGAGGGGACTTATATCCTTTCGAGGATAAAAATGGAAAGATATATTTGAGGTCGAAGTAATTGAAGATGAAGGTGATACAGAGTTGTTGAATACTCTAGAGGAAGACCTGTGCAATGATTGCACCAGGCCAACACTCAGACGAAGTGTTGAAAGACACCTATCAGAAGGCTAGTTAAAGCACAAGGAGCACGCGTAGTGGCGAACTGGTTTCAAGTTTGAAATTATAGGAAGTCGACTCTAGAATGTGTCATGAGGGCACCAAAAAGTCGTTTGAAGGCTATAGAAGGACCGATACCATTGGAGATTCGAGAGAAGAAAATCTCAGGAGAGACAACATTTTTAGAAGCACAGATGAGACACAAGGTAGTCGGGTTCATAGGATAAAGATCAAAGGCTGCAACCTTTGACACTTAAAAATTCTTCTAAGTCAGAAGAAAGTGTAAGCTCAGTTGGAGGGAAAAAAATGGTCATTGGATCAAGCACTGTGAATAATTTGGACCGTTGTATCAGAGTCTATATGGGAGGAATGAGTGCGCAGGAGAGGAACATATCTTATCCATTGATTTTGGGGGAAGAGGACCAATAGTCATTGGATCTAGAGGTAAGTGCACGAGGATTAAACTTTTTCAATTTCATAGGAGAAGTGAACTTACGAAGTCCCAAAGTTCCAAAGGTTTTCGTAA
This sequence comes from Picea glauca, assembly GCA_000966675.3. NCBI lineage: Eukaryota > Viridiplantae > Streptophyta > Pinopsida > Pinales > Pinaceae > Picea > Picea glauca. The sequence continues at coordinate 1,410 of JZKD02S1435757.1, read as the reverse complement.
TCTTCCATCGTCTAGGGGATAGGTAGAAGCATATATGAAAGATCAAGGAACCGGACTTTAGAAGATTTGAAAGAAGAAGAGTGAAAATTCACAAAGTCCAAAATTATGAGGTAATTGTGACCATCCATTGAGGCAAGAAATGTGATGAAAGATCAGGGCTTCGCTGATTCAAAAATCGAGATGTCGAAGATAGGAGAAACATAATCAAGAGAAGAGAGAACTCGTGAAGTCTGAGTTTGTGAAAGTGATCACAGTTTTTGATCATGAGACGAACGTGGACCATAGATCTGGTCCCGAAGAATTCATTGAATCAGAAATCAGCAGAAAGGGGGTGAGTTATCTACCAACTTCGTGAAATACAAAGTCTCAAAATGCAAAGAGGAGATATGATTCGTTGGATTGTGGAGGGTCATGGACCATTGATCTAACGCGAGAAGATTTTGAGAATTGAAAATTGGGAGAAAGGAGGTGAGCTATCTCCCAACTTCCTGAAATGCGAAGTCCTAAAACGATCGAAAGTTGAGCCCCAGGTTCTATTTGGAGGTCACATAGATGGAAATCAAGGGGAGGACCTAGCACTTGCTAGGATCTTATTTCATATTTTGGAATCAGGAGAGTCAGGAGTGAATCATATCAAAACATGAGAAAACTAAAGTCACGAAGTGCCTTTTGGATCAACACTTGGTCACAAACGGTGATCGCATGAGGAACTCTTATGCCTAGTGATAGTTAGCACAGGTGAAGTTTCACGAGGACATGTGGATTTAGGTTGTGAGGGTTCCACCAGGGATCCGGAGAGCTACTCCAACTCAGAAAAATTAAAAGATCCATTGACCATGAGGTCGACAGACCCCTCTGAGGTGGGGGCACTGCATCAATACTATACCATACCATACCAATGCCCGTTCCATTGCATAACATACCATATGAACGAATACCATACCAAGGCAAGGCACGACATACCATACCATACCATACCATACCATTTCCAATGCATACTATACCATACCATACCATACCATACCATTTCCATACGATACCATACGATACCATTTCCAATCAATACCATACAAGGAAATGGAAATGCATACCATACAAAAGAAATGCAATGGCAATGCATACCATACCATACAAGGAAATGGAAAGGCAATGCATACCATTCTCAATTCATACCAATGGTAATTCCAATACCAATGCATGTTAATTTCAATGCCAATGCCACTGAATATTAGGCCAATACCAATGTCAATGCCAATGCACACCATGCCAATGGCAATGCATACTAATGAAAATACCAATTCATAACAATTCTATGCATACCATTGTGATACCATGGCATGTAATAGTATGTAATATTATGCAAAGGAAATACCATTTCCTATGCACACCAATGGTATGCATAGGGACTGG
>JZKD02S1435746.1:0-11051 GCA_000966675.3 Picea glauca | reverse complement strand
AATATAATTTATTAAAATAATAATAAAACATTAAAATAATAAAATAAAATAATAGATCATCAAAATAATAATATTAGTGTATTAAACTAACATATATCCATTTTAACTTTGGATTTATCAAGAGTTGAGACGGATCAAATCTCTCAAGTGAAAACATTTTTTAAAATGTAAAACTTAAGAAAAAATTAAAATACATTGGAGAGATGTTCATGTAATGTAACTCATTAAAATAATAATAAAACATTAAAATAATAAATCACCAAAACAATAATATTAGTGTATTAAACTAACATATATCCATTTTAACTCTTGATCTATCAAGAGTTGAGAGGGATCAAATCTCTGAGGTGAAAACATTTTTTTGAATGTAAAACTTAAGAAAAGTTTAAAATACTATGGGAAAGATGTTCATGTAATATAACTCATTAAAATAATAAAATAAAATAATAGATTACCAAAACAATAATATTAGTGTATTAAACTAACATATATTCATTTTAACGCTAGATCTATCAAAAGTTGAGAGGGATCAAATCTCTGAGGTGAAAACATTTTTTAGAATGTAAAACTTAAGAAAATTTTAAAAGTTTGCACCTTAATAGATAATTACAATTCTTTTTAAACATGGTAAATTTTAAATATCCCATTTTTTCTATTACATAATTTCATACTTTATCAAACTTATTATAAGATGTTTTATCTTTCAAAATTTATATATTAATTTTTTTTTCAATTTATTTATTAAATAATATAATATTTTGAAGCCCCGGGGGCAGCTCAATTGGCAAGTGCCTTGAAAATGAAGTTCCATGAAGTTTCGAGTTCAATTCCCCCGGACTCAAGAAATATATATATTTCAATTTAATTAAGACACAAAATCTCATTTATTTAAATATTCAAAGCTTTAATATTCCTACCATATAAACTCTTAATCAAACAAAAATAATATTCCTACCATATAAACTTTTAATTAAACAAAAATAATTGTATNATTAAATAATATAATATTTTGAATCCCCGGGGACAGCTCAATTGGCAAGTGCCTTGAAAATGAAGTTCCATGAGGTTTCGAGTTCAATTCCCCCCGACTTACCTTGGATAACACCGACTTACCTTGAATAACACGGCCACACACGGTTATCAAGAAATATATATATTTCAGTTTAATTAAGACACCTACCATATAAACTCTTAATCAAACAAAAATAATATTCCTACCATATAAACTTTTAATTAAACAAAAATAATTGTATATATGTAATATTATTATTATTATAATATACATAAAATCATTTTTTTTTAATTATTAAAAATAAAATAAAATTTTATATATTTTTTATAAACCTTGATTTCTTTTTGTTCATCTACATGTATGAATACCCCATCATTTAATAACGTTGCCTTCATCATTGTTAATTCTAAATATTACTTAATTCTTTATTTTTATTGAATTGTCCCAATGTAATGATCATACATCCGTGTAACATCACTTGCTACCTTTTCTATTATTAATTTTAAATTTGTAAAGTATTGCTTAACCTTTGATTATTTTAATTTTTATTGAATTGCCACAATGTGATGATCACGTTTTTGTATAACATCATAGGATTGAACATATATAATGTTTAGTTCATTTTTATCAGTATATGGTAGGATTTAATAATAATAATTAAAGTGTATTAATATATAAGTGAAATTCTCTCGAATGGGGTGTCATCCATCGCATAGCATCCATGACTAACCACAGGGAATTAAGAGTACGTGTCACTTGGTTCATCGATCCTCGAGTTAACAACACGGGTGGAGGCTTCAAAATGTCGTCGCTTCAAAGCATTCAATGTATTTTGTACTCAGCTAGATTTTGTTCCAAAGGAATGTTGTAGGTTTGTACAAGGAAGGTTGGCATCCACAACTTATGGTACCAGGTGATTAATTTATCATTAACGACCATGAAGCAGTCGATGGGAGGTGACTTAAGGAAGCCCAACATCCGGGGGAAATGACATTTAGTTTGTGGTTTCTATATGGTGCATTATTGCAAGGGAGGAGAACAGTGGGTTAAAGCAATTCACATCTGGAAGTCTTTCATTTCTCTGCTCACCATGTTGAGGCAATGAGGTCGCTCGAAGCGGGGTAGGGGAGAATGCATTCCAATGGGTAGGCCTCCCTCCTCGGTCGCGGACAATGATAATTCGAACAACCATAGGAAGTGATCCAAATCTCCATCTCTCAACTCCACTACGGCTCACAAGCAGGATAACAGCTACACCTCATCTGATTATGGTTATAAAATTGAATGGTCTGATAGACGTGGGCACTCTCTGGGTTATGCCCCAAAATATTTCCCGGGTTGGACTTCTTCAAAGAGCCCACTTCCAAGCTCCCCTCGTGGTCACTCTAGTCGCACTCATGGTGCTTTGTCTTCAGGGCATCCAACTACTCGTTCATCTGAAGCACCCTCCTCTAATAAGCCTAGCGCATTTGAAGAGGAGGACTCCCAACGCATCTTTGAGGCCTTGTCCACACTTCAACATTTGATATTCAAGATTCAAATCGAGGTCTTCGATGTCAAATTCCGCCTTGAGATTTTGGAGCACCGCACTTCCCTGGTGACGGATTTGAGCATTGATCGAGATGCCTCATCAATTCCCGCGACAGTTGGAGTGACAACTCCCATCCTCCTTCCTCTGGGACAGACTTGATATCAAGCATGATGGTCACTAGGTTCATCACTTTGGTTACTGGTTTTTCTAGTTTGTATATGGTCCATATGGTCACTATATTTATTAGTTTCGAGGCCAGGATAAGATCACACACTTATGTTTTAATTTTGAATTTGGCATTGTTAAATAAAATCTATGTTATTATAGCCACCTGAATCTGTCATATCTTTGTTGACATAGGAAGCACAATTATGAAAACTCAGTTGGAGAAGATTTGTTTCTAGTTATGGTGACTCTTGCTCCAGTGAACACTTGTCATTTTGTAACATTTTTTCATGAAAGGTAATTTGTAGATCACTTACTTACAAAAAATATATATAAGTGAAATTCCTCTAGATGGGCTGCCACACATTGAGGACAGGTAGTGACAAAGGACAACCACCTGGAGGCTCGACGGGACAACAGGGACACCTGGAACATCGGAAAGAAAGATAGGAGAACAAGGCGGGCGTCGAAACCAAACATCGACGAGACAGAGCATTCAAGGCGATACTGATGAGTCTCGCGTTGTTAGCATCAACCCTGAAATATGATGGTAAGTGTAGGACAAGTGGTGAATCAGCTTAGACAACTAGTTACAAGAGCAATTATGGATAGTACGTCGAGGCGTCGAGGGAAGTGGCCATTATCAGGAGTGGAGGTCCCTACAGAGCCAACTGTTGTGTGAACCAAGAAGAATGAATAATTGATACACATGAGTTTGTGGGAGTACCTTGACAGTGACAGAGATTGATGTGATACCCCTGGAAGTAGTTATGAAAAGGATTAATGCTGTGAGGGTTAATGTGAATGGTTATTGCATGGTGAGAAGCCATTGTAGTGGGTCGATGTTAGTAAAATTGCTTGAGGTTGAGCGTTTAAGGTGGAGGAGCGGTCCTAAAATTCAAGGGACCCTCGCCTGTGTCTGGGAGAAGAAGGTCATTAAGAAGGTCATGTGGCTCTCTCCATCTGAAAAATATCAAGAGGAAACTCTGCAGATTCAAGGTGGAAAATGGTTTTAGTGGAAGGTGCAGTATGTTTGGAATCGGTGGGCATGTAAGGGCTTGTGGCAGATCTGACGTTGAAATTCATTCAAGAAGAAGTGTTGGAAGGTAGTGGACATCCAATCGGTGAAGACCAAATTATTCAGGAACAATATGATGGAAAGGAGAGGAGCGCATGGAAGTAGGAATAAGGGAAAGAAGCAGGATGAATCTTCCTCCTAGGGCCCTGTCAATCGTTCCAGGGTTGGCAAGGCAACTTGTATGTCTGAGTCTAGATTTAAATATGTGTGCTCAGACAAGGAAAAGAAAATAGCTGTGGAGATGGAGGAAGTGGTTTGAATTCAACGACATAACATTTTAGAAGAAGGGATAGTTGAAGAAGTTAAGGGGTGGGTGGATGAGCCAAAATATTCCAGGACTTGGGAAATGAAGTATTTCAAGTTGGAAGAGACATATTGGATAGTTAAGGCCATGGTTTCCCAAGTGGTGGAAAAATCCAGGAAGGAAAGCAATGCTACCCTGCAAGCGGTTAAAATGTTAGAGGGGAAGTTTGAGCTTTTTTGCAGGTCTCAATTTGGCATCAAGTTCAGAGTTACTTCATATGAGTAAAAGAACAAGAAGGCCCAAAGCACTCCAAGGCACCCGAGCCCTCTTAGCTCAAGAGACTGTCCTATCTCGATAGCAGATGAGGGGTAAGCAAGCGATGTTGGCGAAATTTCCAAGCTAGAGAGACATCACAGGACACCAAAGAAAACTAGGGTCTAATTTTTCATGCTTGTTTGGTTTCTTTTTGTTTGAATATATGTTTAGATACAAAGAAAATAAATCTATATGTTCTTGCTTTATAGGACTATAGTTTTATCTAGTTTGAATAATGGTCAATACTTTGTCTTGAAGTTTGGACTTAAACTCTGAATTGGAAATTCTATGGGATATCTTGTCTCGGTTGAGGGTTCTAGTTTCCGTTTTGGCAGGCCCTCCTCGAGCTATCTATAATTTTTTGTTTTACATACAGTAACACAAAGTTTATATATATATATATATATATATATATGCGTGAAAATTATTATTTTAATTAATATTTGTTAATATATAATTAAGAGCTTTTTAGTTTGGTGAATTGACTTGAATAGATGAATGTTGTGAATTATAAGTAAGAAGTCATAGGTTCAACTCCCCATATTACCTCACTTGATGCACTATCTAAATAAAAGTTTCAACTTTGATTTAAGGACTTATTATATCCTCATTTAAGAATATCATTGACCAAACAAAAGATCTACTTAGTATTTGAGCTATTTTTCATATTACCCTTCCCTAACTGTCCATTGAGAACTTATAAAATAAAAATGATTTATTCCTAATTAACAACTCATTTTTTTGAGTTCTTTAATTAAGAGAGCATTTGTTAATCAACACTTCTCTTGATTGAAGGAGTAATTTGTTAAGCATTTGCCATGAATATGAGGTTATGTTAATATAACAAAATTGGGTTTATTATATGGTATGCTAACCTCATATTACTCTATTCAAAAGGAATCGTGGTTCATTACAAAGACAATCAGAACATGCTACAAGGGTTTCCTAATATAAAATCAACACATAAAATATAAGTGCATAATAAAACTTGACATCAAATGAAAATATACCTCAAATTATCCATTAAGCTTATTAAAACAATGTACAATGTAGCCCAATGTAAGAGCTCCCCAATCCCCGAATTCTCCACACTCATACTGGAGAGAGAGCTCCTATTTATAGAGAGTGAGTCTTTTAGCTCATACAAATAAAATATTATTACTTTATAACTAACTCCATGACAAATCCAACAAATATTTTAATAATGGAGTAGTTAATAGATCTCTCCTAAATGCATGATTGACCATGTTACATCATGTGGAAGTTTCCCTCTCAAAGGAAATTTTCCCTCATTCAAAAATAGTATAATATGCACCAAATAATTCTCATGAAGGGGGTGCATCAACAAGTATGCATCAAAATAAGAAAAGATGTAGTAAAAACCCAAAATAGCAAAAGGACCATCTCCACAAAGCAAATCCAAAGAGATAAGGGAAAATTAGGGTTTTTACCATGTCAAAACTCCATGAAATAATAAAATATATGTTTCCAATAATAACAAGAAATGTCTCAACAAGTGCGCCCTCCAAGAATATCTAAAAATAGTAAAAATAAACCTTCCACATGTGCACCCTCCAAAAATAATATCCAAAAATAGAAAGGATACCAAGTACAAGAGCATACCAAGCCACACATGTGACCATCCTCATGTGCCACACACCTCCCAACAACAACCTCCATAACTACCTCAATTAAAATAATATATACATGCCAAGTCAAAAAGGTGAGGGAACTCCCAAATGAAGGCCAAAGATGCAAACTGTAGCTGAAATATCCATGTAATAACGATGAGGGAGCACCTAGGATAGGTGCACCCTAAAAACATATGCCTTGTAACTACCTCAACCATTCAATAAATCATAAAATATTATCCATGTTAAGTGTGTCTTATGAGAATGTGCCAAAGTGGTTATGACCCATCAATGAAATAATCCTCCATGTGCCCAACCCAAAAGAGTGTTCCCTAGAGAAGTGTGTCAACCTCTCTAAGAAAATATTACATGCCTTGAAAATTGTGCCCAGAAAGGGGTGCACCACTAGAAAGCTTCAATTGAGTCCAAATAACCACTCCAAATGTGAAAATGAAGCATATAAAATAGGGTTCTCAAACTATCAACCTTAATTTGGATAAATTAGATTAATTTAACCTTTGAATAGTTAAATCAACCTCAACATGTGTGCACAAAGGTTAATGCTGAAATAAAACCATAGTACTCCTCCCAATTAAATCACTATGAACATGTGTGCCAATGAGGGATGCACTTTGATAAAGTGTTGTACCATGTAAATAAAAAATGTTCTCCCTAACAAAACCCCTTCATGATAACCAAAAAATATAAAGTCCAACCTAAAGTGCACAACCACCAAGGGATTATTTCATCAAATCAATATCCAACCTTAGAAAATGGTTAGATCACCATCAAATCATAATGTAATACTGCCCTTTCTAACTTAAATTTAGGAAATAACATATTAATGAGGGTATTAACATCATGAAACACATTGTCGCCTAGGTGATGTCTAGCAAATGTGACATTATATAGTTAAATCACCTAGAAAATCCCACAAAGGCGACATGAATCATCCCAACATAGAAACATCATAAGAGAAAGGGACATAAAAAAAAGGCTAACCCATCCAACCATCAAGTGTGTCCCCCATCACATATCCAACATATAAGGACCATGTAGAACACCCCTCATAGTGACACCAAATAATACCACATCATCATGCAAAGTCACTAGGAAACTTCAACAATCATGAAACATATATCTCCCAACCATCATCATCCAACCCCTTGTGGGGTTAGAACCCTCATCCATATCTAAGATAAGAATATAAACCAAACCACCATAATTAGATAATATGCTCCACATCCATCAAAAGTGCAACCAAGGGGTGATCAACAAGGCAAGCACATGTGAGAAGACCACAAGGCAACTAGCACAATCACCATTCAACTAAGGGGAAGTGAGACTCCCCTAATCGAAGATTTCCATCAAATAGTATAATGCCATGAAGAAAAGAGGCTCCATGAAGATGTATCCCCAAGATAGTCCAATGCTCCAAGAGTACCAATAGCAAATCTCCATTAATATGATACAAATCACAAGATGAAACCTCAAACAATATAAGTTATAACAAATTGTGTTTTTATAAAAATATTTCAAAACAAAATTTAAAAACATCACATTAAATTACTTTAAACTATAATAAAAATATTAAAACATAAAAATCCATAAAACAAAATACCAATAAAATAGAAATTCTAAAATCAAGTTACATTTAAAAAAAAAATGTCCAAAAACTCATTTAGAAAAAACAAAACAAAACATGCACTTTAGATGTTTTTCCTTTTCATTTATCATTTTATTTTCAATTTTTATATTTAATAAAAAAAATCATTTAAATGTTTTTTCTTCTCATTTATCATTTTATTTTCAATTTTTATATTTAATAAAAAAAATTCAATAAAAAAAATTCACTTAAATATAAATGTAGGAAGGCTTTTTAAATATTATATATAAATAAATGACGACTTTTTCTTAAATATTTTATAAATTATTAAAAAATGTAAAAATAGAATTTATAATTCAACTTTATAAATTGAAAAACTTAAATCTTAAAAATCCTTATAATTTTAAATTTTTTTAATTAGTGTTTTTCCTTAATCTTTTAAAATATTGTTTTTAAAAACTTAAAAAATTATAGTTGAACTTTAAAACCTTCAAAACTCAAAATCCTTAAAACCCCAAATAAATAGGAATTTGGGAGACTCATGATCCTTTTTTGGAATTGTTGTGGCTTTCCATGGCGTAAAGGTCCTATGATAACTTGGATTCTGAGTGATATTGATATTATCTGTCTAGTTGAAACTTGGGAGCATGAAGAGTCTAAGGTCCCTAACATAGAAGGATTTGTCTTGTGGTCAGCATGGAACAAAAAATCTCACCGTAGAGGGATAGGATGCATAGCTTGTTATATTAGAAAGATCATTTCTCCTCACATTCAACTTCATAAGATTGACCCTCTCAATCAGTATATTTGGATAGAAATTTCAGAAACCAATTCTAAGAAGATGTATATAGCAATTTGTTATTTTGCACCTATTAATTCTACTTTTTATAAGAAAAACAATCTAGATAACAATTGTCCCTATAATAATTTAGAACAAGATATTTATAGTTTGAAAAATGAAGGTAATATCCTCTTGCAAGGAGACTTTAATGCTAGGACTACAACTACACAAGCTACTTTTTTAAGTAATGAATCCAACCATAATCCTTTATGGCTAGATGAGGACCTTGTTTTATCTAATAGCTACAAAAGAAGCTCTAAAGACCTAATTGAGAATTTGTTTGGTACTAAGTTGGTCAAGCTCTGCAGCTCTCAAGACCTAAGAAGTAGTTATGAAAAGGATTAATGTTGTGAGGGTTAATGCGAATGGTTATTGCATGGTGAGAAGCCATTGTAGCGGGTCGACGTTAGTAAAATTGCTTGAGGTTGAGCATTTAAGGCAGAGGAGCAGTCCTAAAATTCAAGGGACCCTCAACTGTGTCTGGGAGAAGAAGGTCGTTAAGAAGGTTATGTGGCTCTCTCCATCTGAAAAATATCAAGAGGAAAGTCTGCAGATTCAGGGTGGAAAATGCTTTTAGTGGAAGGTGCAATGTGCTTGGAATCGGTGGGCATGTAAGGGCTTGTGGCAGATCTGAGGTTGAAATTCATTCAAGAATAAGTGTTGGAAAGTAGTGTTAAATTTGGCAGCATCGATAGTCACTCTCCAATGAGAGGCCATATGGGCCACCCTGAGGCTAGCCATAGAGATTTGGAGAATCAACCAGTCTTGTGAGGTATTGACAAAAGCCAGGGGGAACAGACAACCTCTGTAAGTCAAAAACAAGAGAGTGTGCCCTAGAAAAGTGTGCCAACCTCTCTAAGAAAATATTACATGCCTTGAAAATTGTGCCCAAAAAAGGGGTGCACCACTAGAAAGCTTCAATTGAGTCCAAATAACCACTCCAAATGTGAAAAGGAAGCATATAAAATAGGGCGCTCAAACTATCAACCTTAATTTGGATAAATTAGATTAATTTAACCTTTTAATAGTTAAATCAACCTCAACATGTGTGCACAAAGGTTAATGCTGAAATAAAACCATAGTACTCCTCCCAATTAGTCACCAACCAATTAAATCCCTATGAACATGTGTGCCAATGAGGGATGCACTTTGATAAAGTGGTGTACCATGTAGATAAAATATGTTCTCCCTAACAAAACCCCTTCATGATAACAACAAAATATAAATTCCAACCTAAAGTGCACAACCACCAAAGGATTATTTCGTTAATTCATCATCCAACCTTAGAAAATGGTTAGATCACCATCAAATCATAATGTAATACTCCCCTTTCTAACTTAAATTTAGGAAATAACATATTAATGAGGGTATTAACATCATGAAACACATTGCCACCTAGGTGATGTCTAGAAAATGTGAAATTATATAGTTAAATCACCTAGAAAATCCCACAAAGGCGACATGAATCATCCCACCATAGAAACATCATAAGAGAAAGGGACATAACAAAAAGGCTAACCCATCCAACCATCAAGTGTGTCCCCCATCACATATCCAACATATAAGGACCATGTATAACACCCCTCATAGTGACACCAAATAATACCACATCATCATGCAAAGTCACTAGGAAACTTCAACAATCATGAAACATATATCTCCTAACCATCATCATCCAACCCCTTGTGGGGTTAGAACCCTCATCCATATCTAATATAAGTTTATATACCAAACCACCATAATGAGATAATATGCTCCACATCCATAAAAAGTGAAACCAATGGGTGATCAACAAGGCAAGCACATGTGAGAAGACCACCAAACAACTAGCACAATCATCATCCAACCAAGAAGAAGTGAGACTCCTGTAACCGAAGATTTCCATCTAATGGTATAATACCATGAAAAAAAGAGGCTCCATGAAGATGTATCCCCAAGTTGGTCTAATGCTCCAAAAATACCAATAGCAAATCTCCATTAATATGATAAAAATCAAAAGATAACCTCAAACAATATAAGTTATAACAAGTTACATTTTTATAAAATATTTCAAAACAAAAGTTAAAAACATCACATTAAATTACTTTAAAATATAATAAAACAAAATTAAAAATATTAAATCATAAAAATCCATAAAACAAAATACCAATAAAATAGAAATTCTAAAATTAAGTTACATTAAAAAAATGTCAAAAAACTCATTTAGAAAAACAAAACAAAACATGCACTTTAATTGTTTTTCCTTTTCATTTATCATTTTATTTTCAATTTTTATATTTAATTAAAAATATATATTTAAATGTTTTTCCTTTTCATTTATCATTTTATTTTCAATTTTTATATTTAATAAAAAAAAATCATTTAAATATAAATGCAGGAAGGTTTTTTAAACATTATATGATGACGACGACGATGATGATTAATGTCCACTAAGACCTAATTGGTCTATCGGACCTTAAGAGGATAAGTGATTACTTATGATTCTTTAGAATTTTGTTACTGTGCTCGAAAAACATTAAGAGAAGCTTTCCAAGATCACCATACTTTTGTTGAGTTAAGAGGTTAGGAAGGTTGGTATTGTGATCAATATTTTGAAAATGAGATCTAATATGGGTATAGGCTGGACAA
>JZKD02S1435723.1:0-11051 GCA_000966675.3 Picea glauca | reverse complement strand
GAAGAGACCATAAGAAAGACGAAATGCTTGTATGAATAGCAAGGAGAAAGGCCTATCCTTCAGAAGGTTTGGAATGATCAGAGAAAGTTTAAGAAGGAATAGAGGCAGAAGGGAAACAAGCCTTCCTTTTTCAGAAACAGTCCTTGGGAACAATCATCTTTTAGAGATCCCAAGAAAGTTGAAGGGAGTGAGCAGGTGCCAAGACCGCCACCTATGGAGTGTTGGGGTTGTAAAGGGAATCATAGGTACAGAGACTTCTCCCACAGAAAAGACAGAGCAAGAACTGTACATATTGTTCAGCAAGCTAAAACAGTGGAGGATATGGGCAGCATAATGCCGAGGATCTACGCAGCCCTGGACAATAAGCAAGCAGAATTTCAATCAAACATGATCGAAGTGGAAGGTACGATCAACAATCAACCACTTTTTATTTTAATTGATTCCAGGGCTAGCCATAGTTATATAGATCCTAGAGTAGTGGAAAGTGTGCATCTAACGAGAAGAAAAAATGAGAAGTCTTGGTTAGTGCAGTTGGCCACAGGGACCAAGAGGAAGGTCACTGAATTGGTTAAGTCCTGTTCAGTGGACATGAAAGGAATGAGCACTAAGGTTGAATTGAACATTCTTCCTTTAGGCTCATACGATTGCTTAATTGGGATGGATTGGTTGGACCAACACCATGCCCTTCTGGATTCTCGTAACAAGAGGTTTACATGCCTGAACAAGGAGAAAAATAAGGTAACATTCCAAGGAATTCCCAGAGCCGTGGCTGTTAGGGAAATCTCATCCATGCAGCTGAAGAAATGTTACCGGAAAGGCCGCCAATTATATACAGCTCGGGTGGAAGAAGCATTCCGAGATGTAGTATCGAATCTAGAAGCTCATGAGGTACTCAAGGAGTTCAAGGATGTATTCCAGGAGGTACATGGACTACCTCTGAGGAGGGACATCGATTTTTCTATAAATTTGATTCCTGGAGCAGCTCCAGTTTCAAAGGCTCCTTACAGAATGAGTACACCAGAGCCGAAAGAGTTGCAATTGCAGCTCGAAGAGCTACTAAAGAAAGGATACATTTGCCCCAGTGTGTCACCTTGGGGAGCCCCGGTCCTATTCATAAAGAAGAAAGATGGGACGTTGAGGCTGTGCATTGATTTTCAACAGTTGAATAAGGTCACTGTCAAGAACAAGTATCCTCTGCCAAGGATTGATGATCTTCTTGATCAGTTGAAGGATGTGAAAATATTTTTGAAAATAGATCTCAGATCAGGATATCACCAAGTGAGAATAAAGGATGAGGACATCAGCAAGACCGCCTTTAGAACAAGGTATGGTCATTATGAGTTCACAGTGGTGTCGTTTGGATCATCCAACGAGCCTATTGTTTTCATGTGTTTAATGGATGGAGTGCTTATATATTATTTGGAAAAGTTTTTCATAGTCTTCCTGGACGATATCTTGGTGTATTCCAAGACAGAGGAAGAACATAAACAACACTTGAGAATGATGTTGCAGGTGTTAAGAGAACACCAGTTGTATGCGAAACTGAGAAAGTGCTCATTTTACCAAAGGGAGATCCATTACTTGGGACACATTATATCTGAAGAAGGGATCGTTGTGGATCTTGAAAAGGTAGAGTCCATTCGAGAATGGCCAGCGCCAAGGAATGTGGTAGAAATTAGATATTTTATGGGTCTGGTAGGCTACTATAGGAGGTTTATAGCCGGATTCTCAAAGATAGTTCATTCTATCACTTCCTTTCAAAGGAAGGAGAAGATGTTCCAGTGGACTAAAGAATGTGAGAGCATCTTCCAACGATTGAAGCAACTGCTAACCAGTGCTCCAATATTGAAGATTGTAGATCCAAACAAGGATTACATAGTGTGCATAGATGCATGTAAGGAAGGGCTGAGAGGAGTTCTCAGCCAAGAGGAATTTGTAGTTTGTTATGAATCCCGAAAGTTGAAGGAACATGAGAATAATTATGCCACTCACGATTTAGAGCTGGAAGCAATCTTCCACGCCTTAAGAAAATGGAGACATTACCTCATGGGCAAGAGCTTCGAGTTGAGAACAGACCAGAACGGTCTGAAATATTTATTTGATCAGACGACCTTAAATGCCAGGAAAATCAAATGGCTCGAGTTTCTGTGCGAATATGACTTTGCTATCAAGCATATCAAAGGGAAATAAAATAAGGTGGATGATGCACTCTGCACAAAAGTGCACAAATTACATGTTGGAGCCATTAGCATGTACCAGACTGAGATAAAAGATAGAATTTTGGAAGCTGCAAATGCTGATTTGCAGTACAAAAATCTTGTAGCAAAGCTATAGCAGCGTGAGAGACCACATACCAAGGAAAGTTACACCTTGGGAGCTAATGCTTTACTCCTATATAAAAACAGAGTGTATGTACCCAATGTCCGAGAATTGAAGCTAGAAATTCTGAAGGAGATGCATAACGTGGCTTATGATGGACATCCTAGATATCAGAAGACTGTGGCAGCAATCAAAAGCCATTACTTTTGGCCGCGTTTGAAGAAAGAAATCACGGAATACATCGCCAGATGTATGGAGTGCCGAAAGGTTAAGGCTGAGCACAGGCACCCAGCAGGGTTGCTGCAACCTTTACCTATTCTTGAATGGAAATGGGACATGGTAACAATGGATTTTATCACCGGACTACCTAGAACAAGCAAGCAACATGATTCAATCATGGTGGTGGTGGACAAGCTTACTAAAGCTACCCATTTTATTCCTTTGAAAACCACCCACAGAGCAACTGATGTTGCTGATATCTTTTTAAAAGAAGTTGCACGCTTGCATGGAATTCCTAAGAAAATTGTTCAAAGGATTTGGAACGAATCTAAACTTTAGTACAACATATCATCCCGATTCTGATGGACAGACAAAGAGAGTGAACAGAGTAAATTAGAAGACATGATGAGAATGTATGTGATGGATAAACCATCAAGGTGGGGAGACTACCTTCATTTGGTAGAATTTGCCTACAACAATGGGTATCATGCATCATTGAAGATGAGCCCATTCGAAGCGCTTTATGGAAGAAAGTGCAACACTCCAGTGAGCTGGGATAATCCAGCTGACAGAGTAGTAGTTGGGCCTGAGCTGCTCAAGGAGATGGAAGATCAAATGATAAAAATTAAACATAATCTAAAAGTTGTCCAGGACAGGCAGAAAAGTTATGCTGATAATAACAGAACCCATAGAGAATTCAAAGTGGGTGACCATGTTCTTCTGAAAGTGAAAACTAACAGGAGTTCCCTGAGGCTGGGAAGTTGCACCAAGTTGGCAGCAAGATTTTGTGGGCCATTTGAGATCCTGGAAAGGATTGGGCTGGTTGCATACATGCTTGCATTACCTGCATCTATGACTGTACATAATGTGTTTCATGTTTCACTGCTTAAGAAATATGTACTTGATGCTAATCATGTCATCGATTGGAATGTGATTCAGGTGGAACCAGAAGGTGTCCTGCAAGTGCATCCCGTACGCATATTGGAGTGGAAAAGAAAACAGATCCGGAATCGAGCTATAGGGCTTGTAAAGGTCCAGTGGACCTGGTACGGTCCCGATGACGCGACATGGGAGCATGAAGAGGTTATGCGGGTATAGTACCCACATCTTTTTGAAGATTTTGAAAGTCTTGCAGAGACAGTGTAAGTTGCACTGAGGACAGTGCAAAAATAAGGGAAGGGGGATTGTAGTGTCCCCAAGGCCGAGCCCCGTTGTAACCAAGTTCTTAAAGGAATTGTGATTATGTTTTATAGGCTAGTGAGCCAAGTTCTTATAAGATGAGACTTATGTGTTTGTTAGGCTAGGGAGCCTAAGTGTTGAAGGCTAGGAGCCTGTTGTTGTACTTGTATGTATTCAGAACATTTAAATATAAACACCGCCAGGTCTAGACCGACCATGATGAATGAGTGAAGGGGGACTAAGCATCCACAGAGTGGGCAAGGAATCAGGGGCTGGAAGGTGGGAAAGGGGCCAAGTGTTGAGCCTGGGGGCTAAGCCTAGGGGGCTTAAGCCTCGGAATAATATTTTAATATTATTCCAAAAAGACATGTGCATTTTGTGTTTTATCCTAAGTGTTGGCAAGAGAGGACGTACAAGGGTGATGTGTGCTGGTGGAATGCATGCAGTGCCATGGGTGACAAGTGTCAACCCTGACGCATGAGAATAAATGACCAGGGTGAGCCATGAGAAAGGTTCCTCCTCCTCATTTCGACTCTGGGACTACCAGAAGGTGAACTGGTCTGACTCCTATAGAGAAACCCTCATGCATCCTCTGAACCGAAAAGGCATGTATCTGTGTTTGTTCTAGGATAGTTGGTACATCCCCTGTCTGAACAGTTCGAACCTACGTTTACCCTGGCGTGGATTGTTTGTCACGCATCCCCGACAACCAGAGCGTGAGTCTATCCTGTGTTGGTGGATTGGGAAATAAGAAGTGTCCTACCATTGTTGAACCTGTTGGAAAGCCTGTGTCTGTTTTTCCCAGTGGATTGTTGTGACCACGCAATGCTGGACTGTGTGGGGTCTTACTGGCCAGTGGTGCAACACTCTCTCTAGGTGAAAGGGGTGATTGAGGTTGGTAGAATAGGTTGTTGGCCTGTGAGCGATTCTCTCTAGGTGAGAGAGTGCGCGGAGGAAGGAGAGGACTCCACGAAGGAACCCTATAGCTGCCACAAAGCCCGAAGACTTCCGGTCCGGCCTGTTCCTGTAACCCAAGGTAAGGGAGATTAGCAGTCGAAGGACTGTCCAGGTGACAGAGAAGGTGTATAATCTTGGGGTGGAACAAGCATGCAGGGAATGAGGGTCTGTGGGCAGTGAGCGTGGGAGGTTCCTTGGAGAGAATCCCTTCCTTGTGGTTGTGTGTTGTTTTTCCTGTAACCTCAGCCTAGCCTAGGATTCCTTGTCTTGGGGTGGAGCTTAGTCCCAACTCAGGGGAGACCCACTACTGAGTTGATGAGCAGTGTGGTCTATGGCTGGGAGGCTCGTGGAAGGCCTGCACTGGGTTGGTGGAATCTGCCATTGATAAAGATAAGTATCTTATTATGCTTTAATCATGTTTTGCATGACTGTGTTGCTTATGTATCATGTTTTCCGCTGTGNATTTTGTGTTTTATCCTAAGTGTTGGCAAGAGAGGACGTACAAGGGTGATGTGTGCTGGTGGAATGCATGCAGTGCCATGGGTGACAAGTGTCAACCCTGACGCATGAGAATAAACGACCAGGGTGAGCCATGAGAAAGGTTTCTCCTCCTCATTTTGACTTTGGGACTACCAGAAGGTGAACTGGTCTGACTTCTGTAGAGAAACCCTCGTGCATCCTCTGGACCGAAAAGGCATGTATCTGTGTTTGTATTGGGATAGCTGGTACATCCCCGTGTTTGTATTGGGGTAGCTGGTACATCCCCTGTCTGAACAGTTCGAACCTACGTTTACCCTGGCATGGATTGTTTGTCACGCATCCTCGACAACTAGAGCGTGAGACTATCCTGTGTTGGTGGATTGGGAAATAAGAAGTGTCCTACCATTGTTGAACCTGTTGGAAAGCCCGTGTCTGTTTTTCCCAGTGGGTTGTTGTGACAACACAATGCTGGACTGTGTGGGGTCTTACTGGCCAGTGGTGCAACGCTCTCTCTAGGTGAGAGGGGTGATTGAGGTTGGTAGAATAGGTTGTTGGCCTGTGAGCGATTCTCTCTAGGTGAGAGAGTGCGCGGAGGAAGGAGAGGACTCCTCGAAGGAACCCTATAGCTGCCACAAAGCCCAAAGACTTCCGGTCCGGCCTATTCCTGTAACCCAAGGTAAGGGAGATTAGCAGTCGAAGGACTGTCCAGGTGACAGAGAAGGTGTATACTCTTGGGGTGGAACAAGCATGCAGGGAATGAGGGTCTGTGGGCAGTGAGCGTGGGAGGTTCCTTGGAGAGAATCCCTTCCTTGTGGTTGTGTGTTGTTTTTCCTGTAACCTCAGCNGTGGAAGGCCTGCACTGGGTTGGTGGAATCTGCCATTGATAAAGATAAGTATCTTATTATGCTTTAATCATGTTTTGCATGACTGTGTTGCTTATGTATCATGTTTTCCGCTGTGTTTATGAATTAATATGAAAAGCTAACTGTTGGCTGATTATGGCAGTAATTCATATGAGTACCCTGTGTTGAATGTGTTTATTGTTTAAAATGCATGTGGGTTAAATAACATATGTATGTGTTATGTACAAAGTGGTGTTATAGACTTCTTTTAAGAGCAATTAAACCTTCGTAGCAGAAAAGGTGCGCTACAGTTTGGTATCAGAGCGTGCAGCAAGTGCGCTACAAGGATGATAAATTGTCTAACCAGATATGAATGACCCGAAAAACCTACTCCAACGAGACATAGTCCTCCACCTTCTATTCTCTTCTCCACCGTAAATTCCCCAATATCTTAAAATTAGTTAAAACACTTAAGAGTAAAGTTCACATAAGAATTGGCTAGAAACAATCCCCCAGTAATTTTATAGATTTAGATATTTCATAGTTTCTCGGCCCCGAACTAATCCTACACACCACCCACCAACTAACAAACCAAAAAAAAACCTTTATCCCACAAAAAGCATCGAATAAAAACTGTTTAAAAGATATAAATTATAATACACCCTCTAGAATTCAGGAAGTGGGATTGATCGTGGTATTATTCCCTATCTAACTTATTTTAATGCCAATGTCTTGATCCTAAACCTGTGACTAGGGTGTACAAATAAAGTGATAGCTTTGGTGATTCATAGTTTGGGCTGGTGATTCATAGTTTCGTTTGATTCATAGTTTCGGCTCTTGATTCATTGTAAAGGGTTACGCCTTTCAATATCTTTTGAATCTGAATGATGAGAACCGACACGAAGATTTATGATGACGGATCTAAGAATGTGGGAAGAACGGAAGAAGTACCATCTCAGTCCGATGAGAGGCAAATCTATAACGCTGTCAAGAAGAGGCGCATCAATCCGATGAGAGGCAAATCTATAACTCTGTCAAGAAGAGGTGCCTTGATGGATCAACATAATGGTTGTTAGATCATTTACCCGAAGCCATTCTGCATGACATTCTGTCTCGCCTATCTATCTGAGACCAATTCAGAGCTCGGCTAACTTGTGTCGCTTGGCACCACATCGTTTCGTCCTGCAACTACTTTAAACAGTTATACGACGGGAGAAACCAGGAATCATGGATTGCTCTCACCAGTGATCCCCAGAATCCACTCGACTATTGGCTCTTCAACAACAACTCTAGCAACTCTAGCTAGGTATCAGGCGGATCCGAATAATTGTTGGCTTCTCCTGGTAGCTGCCGACGGTCTTATGTTTTTCGTAAGCAGAGAAGGAATAATGTTGGCTGCTAATGTCTTAACAAGATGCTTCCGACTGCTGCCCGATACAAAGGTAAGCCCGGGCCTTGGGCTCCAATCGTGTTTGAGGAAAAAACTATGGGAGAGCAACTCCACACCTACGTGTCTGCAGCCGTCCATGTCCATCAACATAGTTGTCGACGCCACTGGTAAAACATTTAAAGTGATGTTGTGGGGAGAACTGAGATCAAATCAGGTACATGCTCTTGTTTATAGTTCCGCTACAGGACTGGAGCCCAAGGCGCGGACTGACCTTTGTATCGGGGAACAGTCGGACACGTCTTATTAAGGCATTAGCACCCACCATTTTCCATTCAGTGCTTACAAAAATCACAAGGCCGTCGGCTCCCTGGAGAAGCCAACATTTAGCCAGATCCGCTGTTAGAATTGGCTTTGAAGAGACAAAAATCCTGGGGATTCTGGGGATCGCTGGTGAAAGAAATCCATGATTCCTGGCTTCTCCTGTCGTGTAACTGTTGCAGGGGGAAAGAATACGGTGCCAAGAGACACAAGTTTTCCGAGCTCTCAAGAGGTCGCAGATAGATAGTTGAGACAGAATGATATGCAGAATGGCTTCGTGAAGACGGCCCAACAAACAATCAGTTGATCCATCAACGCGCCGCTTCTTGGCCGCGTCGCATCTGGTTGGGATGGGACCTGCAGTTACCATGTTGAATCTTTCTGGGGCAGAATGTCCGTCAATAACATGAGAGTAACTAGAACAGCCACATAATTGTGGCTCATGAAAGCTGAAAGGCATCTATAATTTATTAAATTTAATTTTAATATAAATTCTAATTAGGGTTTGAAAATAAAATTTGCTATATTTGGTCAACATTTTTTTTTACTTTAGAACCATTATTTCTGTACATCGCGACCTTCTATCTAATTCTTCATTTATCTCTAAACACTAACTCCAGCTACAACAATCTTCTGCAATAAAATTTAAAAGTTACTCCATTTTCTAGGGCCAACATTCACAGATGTTTTACACATCTAAAACAACAACAATATTAAAAACACTTTCCCACATTACACAACAAATAACTCAGCCTAGAACAACAAATAACTTGACAGAAACAAAACCATTTTATTTCACTTATCGCATTCAAATCTCCACGGTTGCTGCACATACGACCATGCCTCAAAGCCTTCCCCACCATCAACATTAACTTCAATCCGCTGCCGCGTTGAGGGCGGGTACTGCGGAAGAGATGTTACAGCAGCTCAAACGTTTTTCTGGCCATCATTATACAGAAAATAAAAAGCTCATCCAATATGAAACCCTCGGATAGGTGAGGAAATTATGGGTAGAGAATGAAACGCACTGATATTTAAAGTAATCTCAAAGGTTAATCCTTTAAACATGGCAATCATATGGTGATAGAGTAAATTCTTAATATGATTAGGTAAACGTTAAAAAGTAAATAGGTTAACCGATGTATTAAAAAATACAAGTTATGAAGAGTAAATCACATTCATTGATTTGGGAGGACGACTAAGAATATGCCAGCATCTTTAATTGTTAGCCATTAGATTAGAATTTGAGATTAAAAGGTGATTTAATTGTGTCCATTGTCAATAAGTGTATGCCTTTCAGCGTAATTACTTCCCACATTCTCGTACTTTGACCCGTCATTAAAAATCTCAATGCCACTGGTTCTCATCATCATTGAGACTCAAAGATATTGAAGGCGTAAAAAACGATATCACTCACCAAAGCTATCAATTTATTTATTCATCTTAGTCACATTATAGAGGATACGTAGGATATAAAATAAAACCATGTTCAATACCACTCCCCAAATCGAGGAATGGTGTATTTATGTTTTATGTTTTTGAGAATTTTTTTTTGTTTTTTTTTACTATGTCATAAAAATGTCATTTTAGTTTTAATGAGGGTGGTTAATCATTATTATTAACATTAATTCAATTAGTCATAATGTTGATAATACATGCCACTAATGGCATACTAATACATGCCACTTGTTGGTGATTCCGCCAGTCCAAAAAAAAATCAAAGAAGGGTCCCTTGTCCCACAAATAAACAACAGGGTCATACACCAATTTGAAGCCTCACTTGATCATGACTTAAAAAATAAATTAATATTATTATTATTTTGTTTGTGGGGCATCTAAGCTGTCAAAATCACCGGGGGATCGCAAGCCGCACCAACCCTTAACATGGTTGGATTTTTTTGTCCCCGCAGGTTTCAAACCTGTGACTTTAACATCACGGAGTGGCTTAACAACACACTCTGTCACCGACTGTCATACACCTAGGGGACATTAATATTATTATTATTATATAACAAAGTATTGATCAGTTAAATTGATATATGAAATTTTTTTGTTTGTCACAAAGTATTGATCAATTAAATTGATATAAGAGATTTTTTTGTCGATCGGACTAGAAATATCTTTTATATAATTTACAAATTTATACAATATAAAACAATATAAAACATGATTCCAAACTTATTTTACTACTATCATTCATTTTAGTATCATTCATTTTAAGGATAAGAAAGTTTTTCTTTTTCTAAATACTTATAAAAAAAAATTTATGAAACTTAAAACCTCCACAAAAATGATTGAAAAATATATTACAACAATAACACTTATGATGATTAAACAAATAATTAATGATTTTAATAAAATCTAATTTACAAATTATTTTAACTTTTTTTATTTCACTATAATATAAATAATTTTCAATTTTTAACATTTTAAATTCATTTCTCTGCGGATGCACCCTTCACGAGCTGCCATCTTTGGGGATTTTCTACTTCTGATTTTGTGGGCATTAAACCTCTTAATGTTACATATTGTTATTCGATTATAATTCAAATGCTATTGCATCCAATGGTGACCTTTTCATTCTCTCAGAATTGACACGAGTAACCCGTACGGATGATTTTAGCCCTGATGCATTAACATCGTTCCTTTATAATACTTTGGGTTGTTTTATGGTTGAAACTATTTCATATAAATCCTGGTCTGGTCATACAAATCACACTTCCCAACTCCGCCAAAAAGCGTAACAAATCACTCATGTGCTTGTAATTTTGGTCATTACTTACATAATTGTCTGGAACTTACCGAAATGCAATTGGATATGMCCTTGCCTCTTCGGATGCCTTTAATACGATATAGCATGATCATTAGTTCTTGATTAGGGTAACAATTATATAGTTTTATGTTCTTGAGTATATATTAAAGAACAAATATGAATTTTGAACTAACTTATCAACGCAATAGTAGCTTGAAGATGAAGACGCACAACATATTGACTCAATTTCCAAGTGTTTGTCCCTTGGATAAGTGGTTCAATTATATTCACCAAATTCCATGGTATGACTCATTCTTTATTTGAAACATTCCTAGTTACACGAAGCACGATTTGGAGAAAGGAAAAAGTGATTGCATATATTAATAAATATAAAATATTTTTATTCCAAGAACTACAATTTTTTTTTTTTTGTAGAATTCATATTTTTAAAAGATGAAATTGTTTTAAGAAGTTTGTCAAGTTCTAATACATGGTGAATTATAGGAAATTTTCTATGACAATTCTATATTTTTAGAAAGGAAGAGGCTTTTTGCATTTAACATTGAGAATTGGGAATATTTAAAGTAACATGTGT
>JZKD02S1435701.1:0-11051 GCA_000966675.3 Picea glauca | reverse complement strand
ATCCAGGTCATTGGGTTAGGGTTTTGGATGCCGCTGGCTCCTATATGTATATTGTATTGTAAACAATGTAACACAATGTATATCAATATAATATATGTTGGTTTTCCCGGTTTGGATTTCCAGGTGAAAAATCTCTGTGTAATGTTTGTATTTTCCATTGCATCTTTTCTGTTCTTTTCTGAATATCAGTTTGAAGTAGATATTGTACAAGGTTAGAATTTACAATTTTCCCTCTTCTTAAAATACTTCTTTGAAAAATATTTTTCTTGACATTTCACATGAATTTCCAATAGAATATACTAACTAGATCCAAAAACCAATGACATAAATATTTTGAAATATGGTACTGCACATATAATATATTATCAAGGAAAAAACAAGCTACATGAAATTTCATTTGAACAAAAATTTACAAGTTTTATGAGTACATAAATTAAAAAACATACTAACCTTGCAAGTTCAAAATCTAAGCTATGTAGATCAAGAATTGGATATGTTCAACCGGTGGGTGACGGAAAAATAAATAGCTCAAACAAAAGCCACAAATAGTGTTGCAACTATAGCAAATGTGTCGCAAAGTCTCTTAAAGTCAAGTATATATAGATCGACTATCGTCGATATAACGACGAAAATTCCTGAGTTGACCCACAAAAAGTCAACTACCCATTGCAAGCCACGTGTGTTAGCAGATATTTTTTGAGGTATGCAATAATCATCGCTATAGAGATGAACTTTCATGGCAATAGCGATGAAAATCCTGCCCAATTAAAAAAAAAATGGAAATAATGGAAACGTGGAAAAATTTCGTAGAATAATCTGCCCATATGTAGTAGTGAGAGATATCGTGGATATCCAATAATATAACATAAATGTATCAAAGATGAAACCATAAACATAGAGATACAGTAATACATGATTTCTATTAATGAATGAAATGTACAGAGACTGTAAAAATACAGAGTGAAAGACTCGCTAGAATGGTGGTAGCTTATCTCTGAGAAGAGATGTGACGGCTACTCACATTTGCAAGAAGATGATTACAATGAGGATCTGAAGGCATTTTTACAATAAACAGGAATGTCAAAAACCCTAGATATCCAAAAACCTAACCCTAGGAGACGAAGCGCCAAAAGTCATGTGGGCCCCGTCGGGGTAAATTGGTACATCAATTTCCCAGGGTCGTAACTTTGGCATACTATCTCCAGTTGATGCATATGATACATTGTTAGAAATATATATCTGAGTACTACAACTATTGGCAAAAAATATCATGTTATTATTTTTCGATTGGTAGATGCCCAAAAAACGTCGTTTAGGGCCTCAAAACGGCTCCGGAAGTACAGGACCCGAAAAAATGCTAAAAATAGTAAATTACCAAAATTCCGAGAAAATTGTTTTGAGCCAGTTGGAAAAGGTGGGTGGCCACTGATATCCACCTGGATCAATCCTTAGGAAGCAATGGTCTCCATTGCGTTGAGTGCCTGGGGGAGAGGGAAAAGCGTTTGTTGATTCTGCATCTTGATGAGCTGCTTTCCTTGTTGGAGAAGTTGCACTGCATAGCTTGTTGAAGGTTGTCATGAACATGTGGCTGGAAGGGTTGGACCTTTTTAACCAGTCTAGATACATGAGATGCTTGTGTGCAAAAGGAATATTTACACTTTGTTGCAATCTTATCGACCTGCTTCTATTGGATAGAAGGTGCTTAGGTCGAGGATGTAGTGGTTGCAATATCCTTCTGTTCATATTTTCAACAGATTGTGAAGAAGCTAAATTTTGCAGTATGAGATACTACCTTGCAGTACTATTTTGGTGGAACATTAGTTGGAACTACCTCTGGTATTATGTAGAAATGACCCCCCAGAGAAACAATGACACTACGGAGTCGAGACTCATAAACAACATGGCGCTTCCACATATATGGTTGGCCCAAGTGAACATCACAGACATCCAGCGGGGCAACATCACATAATACCTCATCCTTGAAGGGCTGGATGTCGTATGACAATTGACATTGATGGATGACACAAAGATCTCGTCCTTGGTGAAGCCACCCGATGTTGTATGGTTGCGGGTGTGATTTTGTCAACAATCCCAACTGTTTGATGACCTTTGATGAGATGAGGTTATTTTGGCTTCTGCTATCAACAATAAAATGAAGTGGGGTCCCCTTCACCCACATATGTTAATGAAAAAGGCACTCCCCCTCTTCAGGATCTGTTGGTTCTTCTGGTTGAATTGTTGCGGTCATGACAATAGCAGTGGGGTCTACGTTGATGATCTATCTTTTACCAGTATTTTCGTAATCAGATTCTGAATCAGGGTTTGGATCCTTGTCTTTGATCTCAGCCACCAATGATTGTTTTGAGCAACATTCATCGGTGTTGTGCCAAGAGATTTTATGGAAATCACACCATTTTTCGGTGTCCTTCTTTGTCTTCCCGTGACCCTTCTGACTAGTTTTCAGGAGACTGTTTATTAGAGTCATCTTTGTCATACTTTGGTTGTTGTAGATTTGCAGACCCAAACTCCCGTTTGTTATGGTGCTTAACTTTCTGCTCGATTTTAACAGAATATCAATAAGCAACACCGAGTGATGAGATGTCTAGAAAATCCATTTCAGTTTGGATGTATCTGTGTAGATCCCCATGGTATTTCAGAACCAAATGTCGTTTGAAGTCTTCGATACCCAGCTTGGTGCGCAAGGTATGGAAGGTATTGGTGAAATCCATAACTGCTTGGCCCCTCTCTTGCTACAATGTGTTCCATCTCATGTACTGGTCCTCATAGTTTCCAATAGGGTAATATTGTTCCTTTACCGCATCCACAAAAAAATCCCAAGTGGGCTCGGCCCCATATATTCCAGACTCCTCTATGGAACTTTGCTCCCAGTAAGTTTATCACCAATGTTTGACATGGGGGAGAGCTTTAAGGAGTGCAAAGGTGATCTTTTCCAAGTAAAAACAATTATGAACAGAGAAATAACCTTCTAACATATTTAACCATTTGTCTAGGGCATCTGCATCTATTTGACCTTCAAATACGGGAATATCAAAATTAACATGTACCTTGAAAGGAGAGGTACTTACAAAGTGGTTGTTTGATGAATATGTGCTTGTTTCTATCGACAGGTGTTGAAGGATGTGGGAAAAAATTTCCATCATTTCATCCCTCTGTCGCATGAGAGCTTGCTCAAGCAACAAATTGATAGGATAGTCTACTCCGTCATTTTTATTTTCTTCCGCCATGGAGGGTTTCTTGGGCGTGAGAGAGTGATTGTCTTCAATAGAGACAAGATCAAGACCCAACTTGCTATACGTGGACCTCGTCGGGGACATGCACTGAAAAATAATCAAGAGCAGCCTGCTTTGATACCACTAATCCGGATTATTTTCGGCACCAAATGAGAGCGGAGATGTAATAAAGAAATGCACAGAGATATCACGGATATCCAATAATATAACATAAATGTATCAGAGATGCAACCATAAACACAGAGATATAGTAATACACAATTTATATCCAAAAACCTAACCCTATATATCCAAAAACCTAACCCTAGGAGATGAAGTTCCAAAAGTCATGTGGGCCCTATCGGGGTAAATCGGTACATCAATTTCTCGGGGTCGTAACTTTGGCATACTATCTCCGTTTGATGCATATGATACATCGTTAGAAATATCTATCCGGGGACTACAAATGTTGGTGGAAAATATCATAAAAATGTTTTCCAACCAGTAGATGCCCAAAAAATGTCATTTAGGGCCTCAAAATAGATCTGGAAGTTCAGGACCCGAAAAACTGCTAAAAATAGTAAATCACCAAAATTGTCAGAAAATTGTTTTGAGCTAGTTATAAAAGGTGGGTGGCCATTGATATCCACCTAGATCAAATCCACAACCCAATAGTTAAGGCGTTGGAACTGCACGTTCTTGGCAGCTCACAAGGAGCATGTCATCCCCTAAGGAGCCAATGCTATCACATGAAGTTGTCAAGGGTCGCAGCAAGTTGTCCAAATATTTTGCTTGCACAAGAAACAACCATGAGCACAAGCGCAAAATTCAAAGAAGTCTATTTTGGGATGAAATACAAGCAACGGTCGGGTTCAATTTTCAACGACGGAGATCTCAGGAGCAGTTAAGATCAGTGACTCGTGTGTATTCGGCATGTCAAAATTGCACAAGGATTAGCGACTAGACAGAAGTCCCAAAGTGAATCTGAGTCATTAAAGGTTGAGAACATGCATTAGCAGATCTCTCACTTTAGGAATTTGACACTTCAGAGGATTGTGCAAGCAAGTAGGAGAAAACTCCCGAAGCCCAAACTCCCTAAGTAAATCTCGGTCGTCCAAATCAAGAGGCCACGCATCACCAGATATCTCACTTTGGGAATTCGACACTTTGGAGGATTGCACGAGCAAGAAAGAAAGGAATATCACCCAAAGGACTGAAGCCCAAACTCTCGAAGTAGTTGTGTATCATTGGTCTCAAATCAACAAGAGTCATCAATCTTTGCAGCAGTATCACCTGAGGGCCTAAAGTCCCGAAGTAAGGTCTGGATGACACATCCTTGCGGGCCCAACCACTCCCTGGGTGTTTTTCAACTCAACACCTGGCGCTCATCCATGGAGACAAGTGGCTTCCATCTGGCCCTGGAACATGTCACCCTTCTTTTCATGACACATCAGTATAGTGACTTCATGCCACCACGTCAACATTAGGATATCGTTCTCAGGAGGTGTTATGGTTCAACGGCAAAAGTAGCGCCATCCCTAATCATAGTTAGAAGGATCCTAGAGTTGGCGGGTGGTTAAACTTTAGAAGCGGCCCTAAATTAGCAGAGATGCCCAGATCGAAGATCGCAACCAGATTAATGGCCACGTTTCATTGCGGGGACGAAACATGCTAGAACGATAAAATTATTGAGCAGGCCCGCAATTGAAACCGTGGTATGGAGAAAGGGCTATGTGGCAGAAGGTGGTGAATTGCGGTCTCAAAAGCGGTGTGAATCCAAACCGCCTTTGACGAACCCGCAATCACATTCTTATATAACGAAAAATCTGAGAGTAGCATGTGGTCGCCCCCTCACCCCGATCTCGAGCGAGATTCAGTTAATGAAAAAGGATCGGTAGTTGAAGCCTCAGCTCAGTCCATAAATAGGAAACTAGGAATCTATGGCCAAGGAGACAGAGCTATTAGCTCGAGGTACCAAGATGGACAATTTAATCTTGTAGGACCATATTGATCTGAGTTTGCGTCTGACAGGAGGAAACACACATAGTCTGACAGAAAGATGCACAGACGAAAAGATTTAAATGAGATGGCCAAATCATACTCCTGGCAGTTGTGGACTGATT
Source organism: Picea glauca (assembly GCA_000966675.3). NCBI lineage: Eukaryota > Viridiplantae > Streptophyta > Pinopsida > Pinales > Pinaceae > Picea > Picea glauca. The sequence continues at coordinate 5,698 of JZKD02S1435701.1, read as the reverse complement.
AGATTATAAATAGATCAATTTAGAATTTTGTTGACGGGGGGGGTTCAGAGGCTGGAAAGCCAAGAGATTTTTAGGAGGAGGGCTCTGTATTTTTCAGTTGTAAGCCCGAGGGGCATGGATTGTAAATATTATGTTATTAAAGATTCATTTGAGTTTTTTTTATCAGACTGTCTTCTTATTTTACATGTTGTTCTATTTTTCTTGTCTGGTGTAATCTCTTTGATCTATAGATTCTTGAGGCGGTAGAGGATATGTTGTCATCCTTCCCATGTTTCATCGTTTATCTCTCAGACGCTCGTTGTTTTTCTTCTTGTCTAGATGTAACATCTTTGATCTATGGATTCCTGAGGTGCTAGAGGATCTACTATAATCTTGCCCATGTTTTATTGTTCATCACTCAAACCCATTGTGTCTCCCTTCTCCTCATCACCACATAAATCCTTTGTCTAATAAGCAGTTTAAATACCTTCATTAAAAAGACTACTTATGACTCCATTGCCCAACATTCTAGGACTGATCTGCAATAACCTTTGTTATCTTTTCATTTCTTAAAGTATTGTTGATCCACCTCCTCAAACCATTTTAATACATTTTACTTTTGATGGGTATTGGGCTTATCCTCTAGCAATCGAAGGGTGTCTGCCAATGCTAACAACCTCTTTAATGCAGGTGTAAGCTCATACCAAGAAGATGCCATTTTACCTTTCATACAAAGATATTCTTGAACCTTACTATCCCACCATATCAGTGGTGTGCCTCCTAGTCGGAGAATAGCTAGTTGAACCTTGGCTCCTTCGCCCACAATTATTTGAACCCTGTAATAGACGTCAATCAGTTTGATCCAATTATCTAGATTTTTTGCATTAGGTTTGCCATTATACATTGGAAAATCAAATTTTACATCCAATTTTAACAAAGGTAATTTGGAAACAATCATTTCTGGTTGCCTTTTTTGAGATGGACATGGAGGTGGAGGATAAGAAGTAGGAGGAGGAGGATTTTGCGGAGGATTACCATCGCTTTCTTCATATTTCACTTGACTTGTGCCTTCTCCATTCTTTCTTCGTTGTTTGTATAACTCTTCCACCATGAATTTCATGTCAAGAAAATCTTGTTAACATTTCCTTTTAGACTCGTTGAGGCTTTCTTATTCTTGAAGCACCATTACTTGTCATGGAAATCTTCATATTGTACCGATCTCCAAATTAAACTCTTCAAGTGATCCTTCTCTGTGCTTGAGCTTAGACTTGGTTCACATTCAACACCAACACTTGCAAATCCTTGATCAATCTTGCTCTGATACCAACTTGATATGAAATTAGATCTTAAATTGACTTTGTTATGCTGACTGTAATTTCCCACAACTTTAGTAATTAAATGTACTTAATTAATTTTAATGAGCAATTAAAATGATAAAAATGGAGAATAAACAACAATAAAGATGCCAAATTACATCAAGTTGCTAATGTAGTTCACCCTTGGTGGGCTACACCTCAGGGTCCACTTCAAGTGAGAAACCGATCCATTAGAATGAAGGATAACACATCAAAATGATCTTCAACCTGCAAAAATTCATCTTTAGAACTCTTCTAGGAAGACATCAGAAATGTTGGAAACTTCCTCTAGCTTTTTCCTGAAAATAAAAGGCTATATGGCCTTTATTCTCGACATTGCTGGCTGACACAAAGATCTCGTCCTTGGTGAAGCCACCCGATGTTGTATGGTTGCGGGTGTGATTTTGTCAACAATCCCAACTGTTTGACGACCTTTGATGAGATGAGGTTATTTTGGCTTCCGCTATCAACAATAAAATGCAGTGGGGTCCCCTTCACCCACATATGTTAATGAAAAAGGAACTCCCCCTCTTCAGGATCTGTTGGTTCTTCTGGTTGAATTGTTGCGGTCATGACAATAGTAGTGGGGTCTACGTTGATGATCTATCTTTTACCAGTATTTTCATAATCAGATTCTGAATCAGGGTTTGGATCCTTGTCTTTGATCTCAGCCACCAATGATTGTTTTGAGCAACATTCATCGGTGTTGTTCCAAGAGATTTTGTGGAAATCACACCATTTTTCGGTGCCCTTCTTTGTCTTCCCGTGACCCTTCTGACTGGTTTTCAGGAGACTGTTTATAAGAGTCATCTTTGTCATACTTTGGTTGTTGTAGATTTGCAGACCCAAACTCCCGTTTGTTATGGTGCTTAACTTTCTGCTCGATGTTAACAGCATATCAATAAGCAACACCGAGTGATGAGATGACTAGAAAATCCATTTCAGTTTGGATGTATCTGTGTAGATCCCCATGGTATTTCAGAACCAAATGTCGTTTGAAGTCTTTGATACCCAGCTTGGTGCGCAAGGTATGGAATGTATTGTTGAAATCCATAACTTCTTGGCCCTCTCTTGCTACAATGTGTCCCATATCATGTACTGGTCCTCATAGTTTCTAACAGGGTAATATTGTTCCTTTACCGCATCCACAAAAAAATCCCAAGTGGGCTCAGCCCCATATATTCCAGACTCCTCTGTGGAACGTTTCTCCCAGTAAGTTTATCACCAATGTTTGACATGGGGGAGAGCTTTAAGGAGTGCGAAGGTGATCTTTTCCATGTAAAAAAAATTATGAACAGAGAAATAACCTTCTAACATATTTAACCATTTGTCTAGGGCATCTGCATCTATTTGACCTTCAAATACGGGAATATCAAAATTAACATGTACCTTGAAATGAGAGGTGCTTCCAAAGTGGTTGTTTGATGAATATGTGCTTGTTTCTATCGGCAGGTGTTGAAGGATGTGGGAAAAATTTTCCATCATTTCATCCCTCTATCGCATGAGAGCTTGCTCAAGCAACAAATTGATAGGATAGTCTACTCCATCATTTTTATTTTCTTCCGCCATGGAGGGTTTCTTGGGCGTGAGAGAGTGATTGTCTTCAAGAGAGACAAGATCAAGACCCAACTTGCTATACTTGGACCTCGTCGGGGACATGCACTGAAAAATGATCAAGAGCAGCCTGCTTTGATACCACTAATCCGGATTATTTTCGGCACCAAATGAGAGTGGAGATGTAATTTTCAACTTTCAACGACGGAGATCTCAGGATCAGTTAAGATCAGTGACTCGTGTGTATTCGGCATGTCAAAATTGCGCAAGGATTAGCGACTAGACAGAAGTCCCAAAGTGAATTTGAGTTATTAAAGGTTGAGGACATGCATTAGCAGATCTCTCACTTCAGGAATTTGACACTTCATAGGATTGCGCAAGCAAGTAGGAGAAAACTCCCGAAGCCCAAACTCCCTAAGTAAATCTTGGTCGTCCAAATCAAGAGGCCACGCATCACCAGATATCTCACTTTGGGAATTCGACACTTTGGAGGATTGCACGAGCAATCAAGAAAGGAATATCACCCAAAGGCTTGAAGCCCAAACTCTCGAAGTAGTTGTGTATCATTGGTCTCAAATAAACAAGAGTCATCAATCTCTGCAGCAGTATCACCTGAAGGCATGAAGTCCGGAAGTAAGGTTTGGATGACACATCGTTGCGGGCCCAACCACTCCGTGGGTGTTTTTCAACTCAACACCTGGCACTCATCCATGGAGAAAAGTGGCTTCCATCTCGCCCTGGCACATGTCACCCTTCTTTTCATGACACATCAGCATAGTGACTTCATGCCACCACGTCAACATTAGGATATCGTTCTCCAGGAGGTGTTATGGTTCAACGCCAAAAGTAGCGCCATCCCTAATCATAGTTAGAAGGATCCTAGAGTTGGCGGGTGGTTAAACTTTAGCAGGGGCCCTAAATTAGCAGAGATGCCCAGATCGAAGATCGCAACTAGATTAATGGCCATGTTTCATTGCGGGGATGAAACATGCTCGAACGATAAAATTATTGAGCAGTCCCGCAATTAAAACCGTGGTATGGAGAAAGGGCTATGTGGCAGAAGGTGGTGAATTGCGGTCTCAAAAGCGGTGTGAATCAAAAACGCCTTTGACGAACCCGCAATCACATTCTTATATAACGACAAATCTGAGAGTAGCATGTGGTCGCCCCCTCGCCCCGATCCCAAGCGAGATTCAGTTAATGAAAAAGGATCGGTAGTTGAAGCCTCAGCTCAGTCCATAAATAGGAAACTAGGAATCTATGGCCAAGGAGACAGAGCTATTAGCTCGAGGTACCACGATGGACAATTTAATCTTGTAGGACCATATTGATCNTAGTAAATCACCAAAATTGTCAGAAAATTGTTTTGAGCTAGTTATAAAAGGTGGGTGGCCATTGATATCCACCTAGATCAAATCCACAACCCAACAGTTAAGGCACTGGAACTGCACGTTCTTGGCAGCTCACAAGGAACATGTCATCCCCTAAGGAGCCAATGCTATCACATGAAGTTGTCAAGGGTCGCAGCAAGTTGTCCAAATATTTTGCTTGCACAAGAAACAACCATGAGCACAAGTGAAAAATTCAAAGAAGTCTATTTTGGGATGAAATACAAGCAATGGTCGGGTTCAATTTTCAACGACGGAGATCTCAGGAGCAGTTAAGATCAGTGACTCGTGTGTATTCGGCATGTCAAAATTGCGCAAGGATTAGCGACTAGACAGAAGTCCCAAAGTGAATCTGAGTCATTAAAGGTTGAGGACATGCATTAGCAGATCTCTCACTTCAGGAATTTGACACTTCAGAGGATTGCGCAAGCAAGTAGGAGAAAACTCCCGAAGCCCAAACTCCCTAAGTAAATCTCGGTCGTCCAGATCAAGAGGCCACGCATCACCAGATATCTCACTTTGTGAATTCGACACTTTGGAGGATTGCACGAGCAAGCAAGAAAGGAATATTACCCAAAGGCCTGAAGCCCAAACTCTCGAAGTAGTTGTGTGTCATTGGTCTCAAATCAACAAGAGTCATCAATCTTTGCAGCAGTATCACCTGAAGGCCTGAAGTCCCGAAGTAAGGTCTGGATGACACATCGTTGTGGGCCCAACCACTCCGTGGGTGTTTTTCAACTCAACACCTGGCACTCATCCGTGGAGACAAGTGGCTTCCATATGGCCCTGGCACATGTCACCCTTCTTTTCATGACACATCAGCATAGTGACCTCATGCCACCACGTCAACATTAGGATATCGTTCTCCAGGAGGTGTTATGGTTCAACGCCAAAAGTAGCGCCATCCCTAATCATAGTTAGAAGGATCCTAGAGTTGGCGGGTGGTTAAACTTTAGCAGGGGCCCTAAATTAGCAGAGATGCCCAGATCGAAGATCGCAACTAGATTAATGGCCATGTTTCATTGCGGGGATGAAACATGCTCGAACGATAAAATTATTGAGCAGTCCCGCAATTAAAACCGTGGTATGGAGAAAGGGCTATGTGGCAGAAGGTGGTGAATTGCGGTCTCAAAAGCGGTGTGAATCAAAAACGCCTTTGACGAACCCGCAATCACATTCTTATATAACGACAAATCTGAGAGTAGCATGTGGTCGCCCCCTCGCCCCGATCCCAAGCGAGATTCAGTTAATGAAAAAGGATCGGTAGTTGAAGCCTCAGCTCAGTCCATAAATAGGAAACTAGGAATCTATGGCCAAGGAGACAGAGCTATTAGCTCGAGGTACCACGATGGACAATTTAATCTTGTAGGACCATATTGATCTGAGTTTGCGTCTGACAGGAGGAAACACACATAGTCTGAC
>JZKD02S1435690.1:0-11051 GCA_000966675.3 Picea glauca | reverse complement strand
AGTTTCTAGTCATGCCCTTCAGGTTGACTAAAGCACTAGCTACCTTTCAGTCATGTGCAAACCATATATTCAACAAACACTTGAGTAAATTTTTATTCATGTTCTTTGACGATGTTGTCATCTAAAACAAGACATGGGAAGAACACATGAAGCATGTGGATGAGATTCTCACCATTATGGAGGAACAATCGCTTCTTTCCAAGTAAGAAAAATGTGATTTTGGGCTGGAAAAAATCCTATATCTAGGGAACGTAATTGGTGTTGAGGGAGTAAAAGTGCATTAGGAGAATATTCAGACCATCTTAGACTGGCCTACTCCTAGATCATGCATGGATCTAAGAGGATTCTTTGGAATATTTAGTTACTACATGTGCTTTGTGAAAGGATTTTCGCAATTGGCAACGCCATTGACAGATCTCACCAAAGAGGGGGAATTATGATGGTTATAAGAGGCATAGGTGGAATTTGAAAAATGAAGAAAGTGATGGGTAATCTCCTAGTATTAACACTACCATATTTGACACAACCTTTTATCTTGGAATGTGACATGTCTGGTGAGGGGATATGAGTAGTGTTGATGTAGAATTGACACTTGATCGTCTTCAAGAGCAGAAATCTAAGGGATCCTGAGAAGCTTTGTCAGATCTATGAAAAGGCGATGTCAAACATCATTCATGCATTGGCCAAATTAAGACACTACTTGGTAGGATGACGCTTCATGGTTAGGATGGACCACAACATCTTGTGATATTTCTTGGAGCAGAGGGACTTGAATGAGAGACAACATAAATGGGTGAGTAAGGTACAAGCATATGATTTTGACATTGAGTATGTAAAGGGGAAGAAGAATGTAGTTTCCAACACCTTATCTAAGAATCCAATATACTTCTCCATGTCAAAGATCTCAACAGACTAGAATCCCATCCTATTGGTGGAATACTCCAAGAATACTTTCACTTGTGAGATGATGGAAGGAAGTATTCAGGATGATAGTGATAGGGTAGTGATTGAAATCATATACTACAAGTACATTATCTATCTTGTCCTTGATTCCACACTCAATGATAAGATTTTAAGGGTAGCACATGATGCACCACTGGAAGGGCACTAGGGGTATCTAAATACCTATCGACAAGTAAGGTAGAGTTTCTCATGGAAAGGTCTCAAAGGGGATGTACTTCGTAATGTGAACAAGTGTGTGACTTTCCATCATAACAAGTCAAGGTTCACACATCCTATAGGACTACTTTAGCCATTTTCGATTCCATAACATAAATGGGAAAGAATTTCTATGGAATTCATCACAGGATTACCAAAGGTACATGGAAGGGACTATATTTATGTGGTGGTGGACAGGTTGAATATGTATGCACATGTCTTTACTAATCCTACAGAGTATAGCACATCTCAGGTAGCATATATATTCTTCAGGGAAGTGTTCAGACTCCATGGCCTACTGAGGAACATAATTAGTGATTGGGATAACAGGTTTCTCAGTGCATTTTTACGTGAGTTGTTCAGGTTATCTGAAAAATAGTTTACACCTAGCACTAGCTATCATCCCCAGACACATGGGAATACTGAGATAGTAAATAAATGGGTAGAAGGGCACCTAAGGAACTATGTGTTAGGGAAACAAGGGGCATGGATAAAATGGTTACATCTAGGTGAGCACTGCTACAACACCACTTATCACATGTCTATAAGGATAAGCCCATTTAGGGCATGGTATGGATATGCTGCTCCATATTTTGTGGATTTGGTGTTGGGAGAGAGCATAGATCCTATGGCCAAGGAATGGTTACAGGAAAGTTAGGGCATCTTAAGTGTCTTGAAGGATAATCTGTAGGTCGTTCATAATCAACAAAAAATGTAGGCATATAGACATAGGGTATAACACAACTTTGAGGTTGGAGATCTTGTCTTTCTTATATTGCGGCCATACATATAGTCTTATATAAATAAGAGTGGTGCAGATAAGCTCAAGCAACACTTTTATGGACCATACAAATTGATCAAGAGAGTTGGGGAAGTGGCATATGAGTTGGATCTACCAGAGGGAAATAAGATCCACAACACCTTACACGTATCCTGCCTCAAGAAGGATTTGGGACAATTGGTCACCGTTTAGGAAAATATTCGTCCACTATATGAGTAAGGGTAGTTGGTTCTATCTCTTGAGAGGATAGTTGATGTCATGGAACAAATAATTATGAGCAAGGTCATTCGAGAGTATTTGGTTGTATGGATATGAACTCTCGCATAAGATGCTACTTGGGAAGGAGAGCATATTTTACAACACTTTGATATAGAATTACTTAAGGACAAGCAATCTTGGGAAGGGAGGACTGTAATTTCCCCTTCCAAGTGATCAGGATGACTCAATATCTTGTACGACTCTCGTAGGCTATAGTAAACAAGGGAAAAGGGAGTCAAGGAGGTGTCACTATGTAAAAATATTGTAAAACCCTAAAAGTGACATTAAATAAAATAAACAGTTATATTTAATGGAATTGGAGGGAAAATAAAGTGAAGATTTAATTTGGTCAAAATGGGGGAAATATATAGAAGATCCAAAGGAAGGATAAATAGAGGAGCAACCCTTCCCCTTGGCATTATTTTTTTCTATCTTATTGAGTGCTCTTATAGCCAGCGTTTTTATTGGGGTTTTGGGAAAAACCATTCCACTGCAGGTTTAGTTTTGGTGGTGCAATATACACCCTATATAGAAAAGAGGGGTTTTCATTCAGAATCCTCATTTGACTTCATTGTAGTGCTTTTTTTTTTTGTTCTAGAGAGAATTTGAAGTCAGACAATCTTGAAAAGGGGGTTTACAGAAAATTTATGGAGGGGTTTGTTCATTAGGGATGTAGGTGTCAGAGGGTTTTCTCACCTGGAAAAGGAGGCATACCCGCAGGTTTAACTAGGGTCATCTCATGAGGCCCTAATAGAAACCCGCAGGTTTAACTAGGGTCATCTCACGAGGCCCCGATAGAAACCCCACAGGTGTCCCGCGAGGACCCCTGTGAATTAAGGGTTTTGCAACAACTCGCCAGATCAGTTCTGGGAAGATTTTTGAAGCAATTGAAAGACCAATCGCAGAGAAAACGTCACTAGAGAAGAGGCGAGGATGGATTGAACAACCTTGGGCTCCATATCTTGGCATCATTCCATGTTCCATTGTGTTGTTTTAGTAGTAGATTGCGATGTTGTCTGGAAACCATTAGTTTGTGTACTTAGTAGTAGTCTGCAAATGTTATTACATCCCTTATTTATCATTGTACTAATTTTGGGGAACTTCCATCCATAATAAGATGCCATTGTTATCTGCTCAATTCTATGTAATGGATATATGATCTATGTTTAAGATACTATTTGGCACTTCCAACAAACTGTTTGATAAAATCACACAAATAAGAATAATAATTTTGGGTAGTACACATATATTTCCCATCTATCCTATTTTGGAACATTATAGGGTAAGGTTGTAAGGTAAACAAGGTAAAGGGAAGATTGGACAAGGCCAGCTTGTACTAGGAGAGTGTACACATGAGCAGGTAGTCAGAGAGGTTGGGTTGCTCACTGCAAAAGGGTCAACACTAAGAGAGGCCTATGAACTCACCATTGGATCATGAGAAATCTATTCAATAGGAACAAGAGGCTCAATATCTGAAAGCGAAATACCACCATTTTAGTTGAAAGAAGAGAAAATTAGGGTTTGTGATTGCATTAGTGTTGAAATTTTGTTTCAACCCTAGGTATGCTCTGATACCATGTTGAAAAATTATTTCTCCAGCACCTAGGTACTTTTTTATCTAGTGATTTCCTTACTGTAATCATATTAACATCTCACTAAACAATAATGCACCACTGAAATATTCAAATCAATATCATGCAAGGAAAGCATAAACTAGGAAACCAAATCAAGCACACATGAACATATTTATTTTGGGTAGATACCTCTGGAAAAACCCTATAAGGAAAATCAATGTTGAGAATGATTTTATTATGCTAAAATCAGGGCTTCCATAATAGGGATAATGGTCCACTAAGAGAAATACAACTACAAACTAACTTGGCAAGCTCTGACCTACTACATAACCAATTTTGGCATGCTTTTCTAGGCATCCTCAACTTTCCCTTTTGTGACCCACATATATTTGAAACTGTCTCCATTGTGACTCGCGGATGTCCATGACTGTCTCCACTATAACCCGTATATATGTATGGAAAGCTCTATATGCTCCAACACTATCCCGTGGCTTTATTTTATTGAAACACACATGTCTATTCCTTTGTTCTCTCTTCTCCTTGACCTGCATGATATCTATATGAAATTCCTTCTTCACCTATCCAAGATCTTGAACCACAATCCTTCATGATCCAATAATCTATGTGTCGACTCTCTCAACACAACTCCTACCAAGTGTAATCCTTGGTCTATAGATTTTAACCTTGTACAATATTTACTGCAAACAAATTTTCAATAAAAGAACATAAAATATGCAATGGAAAATACAAACATTACATAAAGATTTTTCCCCTGGAAACCCAAACTGGGAAAACCAACATATTCTATATTCATTTATCATGATACATTGTTTACAATACAATACATATAGGATCCAACGACATCCAAAACCCTAACCCAGTGACCTAGATTAGTCAACAACCTAATTCCTTAACCGAAAATAGAAAACCATCAACAAAAAACCACCTAAATATGCGCCCCCTCCTCTAACCCCCCCTACGCGCCCGACGCAATGCACAAACAATTATACTCATGCAAAGAATATAACACATACCCAACACTATCCCACTTGTTGTTTTCTTTGCATACAGGGGGTTACAGGGTTACATAGTCAAGAGTCCAAGGCAACAATGCCCATGGATCCTCTACACCAAGAGAACTTCTCAATGCTCACAGATTTTGTTAATGAGTCTGCAACATTATTTAAAGTGTCCACCTTCATCCACGATACTTTCTTTTCTTCAATCATTTCTCTCACAAAGTGATATTGAATATCAATATGATTTGTCTTTGAATGATAAGCCAGATTCTTCATTAGAAAAATTGCACTCTGACTGTCACAATCTATCCTTATAGCTTGTTGTATCAACCCAATACCTGAATAGAATCTTTGTAACCATACTGATTCCTTACTTGCATGAGTGGCTGCCATGTATTCATCTTCTGTAGTTGAAAGTGACACTACAACTGATCTTTTGCTCATCCAATTTATTGCTCCTTCAAATAGGTTAAACACATACCCATGTGTATATCTCCTATGATCCAGATATCCATCCCAATTTGCATCCACAAAGCCATGTATATCCACCACTCTGTCCAATCTCGGTCTTCCTTGGTAGCACAATCCATAGCTATCAGTGCCATGAATATACCTGAAAACCCTCTTTACTGTTGTCTAATGCTCGTTCCCTGGTTTTGACATATACTTTCTCAAAACTCCCACTGCATGTGCAATGTTCGATCTAGTACAGACCATTGCATACATCAAACTGCCAAATGCACTCACATATGGAACATGATACATGTCCTCCTCCTCTTCATGTGTCTTGGGACACTGATCCGCAGATAACTTTACACCAACAATAATAGGAACCTTGACCAGTTTACATTCCTACATATTAAACCTCTATAATATTGTCTCGACATATTTTCTCTGATTTAACCAAAGTTTCCTCTTTTCCCTATCTATTTTAATTTCCATTCCCAAAATGAAATTTGAAGCACCGATATCTTTCATGTCAAATTTAGAGGACAACTGATTTTTCATGTCCCGGATAATCTCCTTGTTGTTTCATATCAGCAACATGTCATCCACATACAAGACCAAATAAATCAAATAATCACCAATTAATTTAAAATATGCACAATGATCCTCTTTTCTTCTTGTGAATCCAAGTCCCAACATATAAGTATCAAATTTTTGATACCACATCCTTGGTGATTGTTTTAAAACATACATGGACTTTTTTAGCTTGCATACCAGCTCATTCTTTCCCTTCACAACATAACCTTCTGGTTGCTTCATATAGATTTATTCTTCCAGATCCCCATGTAGGAATGTTGTCTTCACATCCATCTATTCTACTTCAAAATCAAATGCAACAACAACAGATAACACAAATATTATAGAGGTTAACTTGGCAACAGGGGAAAAAATCTCAACAAAATAAATTCCCTCAACTTGAGAATAATCCTTTGCTACTAATCGAGCTTTGCATTTCTCCACTTTTCCTTCTGCATTCAACTTCTTTTTAAATACCCATTTGCTGCCAATGGGCTTTCTTCCAGTCGGTAACTCCACTAGATCCCAAGCCTCATTATTATCCAAAGATGCCATTTCTTCGTCCATGGACCTTTTCTAGAGATTTCCATCCTCTGAATCCACTGCCTCCCTAGCAATTCTAGGATCATCATCAGTAATAGAAAAATAAAAATTTGAATGGAAATAAGATGGAGTATACCTTTTCGGTAGCCTTCTTTCTCGAACCGATCATCTCAATACTCGAATATGGGGATCTTCTTCTTCTTATTCCTGTTCTTCTATAGAGTCCGATTCATCATCGTTTAAATCAAACTCTATTTTATCTGGTTCTTCCTTACTTGGTAGGAATTCCTTTTTATCAACATCCTTCATTTATTTAAATATCACATCTTGGATATACACCACCTTCTTAGTTTCTAGGTTCCAAATCTTATAACCTTTGAGACCATCTTTATATCCAATAAAAATACACTTTTCATCCTTCTTATCTAGCTTACTTTTGTTTTCCTTTGGAACATGAATATATGCATCACAACCAAATACCTTGAGATGTGTGAGAGAAGGTTCCTTACTAGTCCATACCTCTTGTGGAGTCTTGTCATCCAATGTTGATGAGGGTGATATGTTGACCAGGTAACATGCAATACCCATTGCCTCTGCCAAGAATTCTTTCCCTAACCCAACACCACTGAGCATGCACCTTGCTTTTTCCATTAACGTCTTGTTCATCCTTTCTGCTAAGGTGTATATGGAGTAGTATTTTACCTTTCTCTACCACACTTCTTATAGAATTCTTCAAATTCATTCCCACATAACTCTCCGCCATTATCTTTCCTCAACACCTTAACTCTTATCTCTGTTTGATTCTCAACAAGAGACTTAAAATCTTTAAACTTGTCAAAGACTTTAGATTTATTCCTGAGGAAATATATCCAAGTAGTCCTCGAGAAGTCATCTATAAATGAGACATAGTACGTAGATTTTCGCAATGATGGGACCGACACAGGTGCAAAAAAATCCATGTGAACTAGTTGTAAAATTCCTTCTGCCCTCATTGCACCTGAGGGGGATCTTACCCAATTTTTCTTCCCATATAGACAATGTTCACATAAATCAAAATCTAGAGAGAAGTTAGACATACCTTCAACCATACCTTTACCGTGTAGTAGCTGAAGACCCTTCTCTCTGATATGCCCCAGTTTTTGATGCCACAACATAACCTTTTCTTCAGAGATTGTAGGAGTTCTTTCTTCTTCAACCTCAATATCAGGAACAATTGAACTATTACACCCATCAATAATAGTGCTTACTTTCATCTTATATAGAGTTACAAACCGAAATACCTTCAACAACACGATTTCTCCTCGAACCATCCTATAGGTTTCCTTTTCAAATATTGTTTTTACCCCTGCATCGTCTATTTTTCTTACAAAAATCAAATTTATGGCCAAACCTGGGATGTGAAGAACACCAGGAAGTGTTATAATCCTTCCATCTATGAGCCTCAACTTAAATTTTCCTCATCCTATGATTCTGGTTGTCGAATCATCACCTAAGAAAACATTACCTCCATCATACCTTTCATATTCGTAGAACCACTCCCTATGGGGAGTCATATGAAAGGATGCACTAGAGTCAACCAACCATGCCTCATGATCTACATGTGTGCTTGAAGAAGCCAAGTGTTATCACATATTCTTTCCGGGGGAGTTTTCCCTTAGGAGTTGGCCACTGGATGACAAAATGTGAAAGAAGGGGGCTTAAAAAACCCACAACTGTGTTTCATCCAAAGTCGGGGCACGTTGTGGTAAGGCGTGCACATATAAGGACAATAGAGAATAACACTTCGGGAATTTTGAAGTGAGGAAGGCGTGAAACCCCCAAGTTCTGTAGTGCAAAGAATATCTGGGCCGTCTAAACCGGAGGGGCACGTGGTAGCAGATTAGCGGATTCATGATTTTGCGAGTCTAGGTTTTAGCGTCGAGTACGATGGAAGTTTGCAAAACGCGAAATCTTGAAATCACAGTTTCACAAATCGTAGTTTTGATAGGAAGCAGTGCCCTGATTCCCCAAAAAGAAAAGTCCCAAAAAAATTCGGGGACAGAGCCCTAAGTCATGGCCCGAGGTCATATAGAAAATAAAGGCCACAAAGAAGAGTGAGCACCTGTTTATCGGCTGGTGATTGGGGTTTCTGGGATGCAATCGTGGTTGTCGAATGCATAACAGATCTGACCATCAATATGGGATAGGCCATTTCGCGAGTTCGAGCATCAGGATACTGGGAATCAAGTGGAGTGAAGACTCCTGAAATGCAAAATACTGAAATTTCATAGGGGATAAGCACTGGGTCATGGACCAAGGTCATATGTAGGTAAAGGTGCAGAGTTCACGTGAGCTATGTCTAGGGCCAAAACGTCGATGTTGCCACAGAAGGGGTCTCCATGTTCTCCAGGTGCCAAATCGACTTGATCTCATTCTGATCCCGATGAAGAAGTAAATGAAAGCATGGGGAGGTGGTTGAAGCCTCACCTCACCCCATAAATGAAAATCATGGAAGAGTTGGCAGTGGAGGCAGACCCTCAGCCTGTGGTACCTCTGTGAGCCAGTTTTTTTGTAGGACCCATACTGATCTGATCTCATGTATGACAAGAGAATGAAGGTGCATACTGACAGAAGAAGATGTAGATGCCAAGCCTTGAATGCAATGGTTCGAACACACCTCTGCTGAGGATGGAAAATTATTTTGATTATATATGTGGAGTTCTAGGATTTTTTAAAGATATTTGGTTGAGCAGAGCTCCCAATTTGTAACTTTGTTCCACCATAGCTATTCTCTAGTTATGTAATCGATTTGATACTTTCATGTTAATAGAATTCAACTTCATTTCTCTTTCATTTTGTCTATAAAGCTATTTAAAACACTCGGGCATGGATGATCCGGTCGAGGATCGTTATACTTTTATAATGGAGGTTTGATTATAGCAGTATCATGGTCAGTTTTATTCATTTCCCTATGTATCTTTTTCCTTCTCAAATTGAATGGCTCGGGCATGGAGGATCCAGTCGATCTGTTGTAGTTGTAGGATGATGGAGGTTTGATCATACTGCAGCTGTAACTGTGTCCCTTGTAGACATATTTTGGTGTCTGCATTTGAGCTTAAGAATGCTCTTGAGCTTGGGTTTTCTTATCTAAGCTGCTGGAAGGCCTGATGCCTAGAGTATTCTTCTTCATCCTTTCTCCTAATTCTTCCCTCTTCTCTCTCTTTAAATCAATTTACTGACTGAATTTAATGTGTCCCTCACTTCCCTGTGCATTTCTTGTCATGTTCTGTGTTGAACATATTTCATGTTGTTGAGTTTTGGCCATTGACCATCCAAATTTAAACCAACAACCACCCCAAACACTGATGGGTATTGGGCTTACCTCCCCTGCAATCAAGAGGTGACTTCCGATACTAACATTTATGGTGTCATTTTTTGGGATGAAAGTGAATATATCTTCCCTGGGAGAACGACAACGAGCTTATGATTTTGAAGGTGCATCAGGTATCAAAACCATTGAAGATTGCGCTTGCACCTGGCGACTCCACTGAGGTGACTCCACTGTCTCGGCTTCGTTGTTTTAGTGTGACTTCTTCTGGCTATACTTGGCATCCCCTTGGGAGAACACAATGTGCAGGTCTGGTCTTTGATGGTGAAAAAATACCAGACACACTCATTCTGCATATCATTCACGTGGCGACTCCATGGTTGAAGGATCGATTGGTGACTCCATTGGTTCGAAATGAACAAAATCCTGGCTCAGAGGTTTTCTCCTAATTTTTATGTTGTTCCTGGTTTTCCTAATGTTGTCCCTACTATGGATGAATGGGGTGAATATTTTCCCATATTCAGAGAGCATAAAGAGGACAACCCTACTTGGCATTTCCATGAGTTTCATGAACTCATGTATCTATGGGAGATACATCACGAGGATGTTTTAATGAAGATGTTCATGTTCTCATTGGACGAGGACACATGTGAGTGGTATCAATCCTTTCCCCCTACTAGCATCTCCTCCCTGGAACAGTTTCATGCAACCTTTAATAAGCATTTTCAAAGGTATTATTCCTATGAGTTAATCTGTCATAATTGTTGTGAGGAAAGTGAAGGCCATGATCAAGATATGGCTATGACTAGTGAAGGATGTGAGGATGAGGGACATGAGGAAGATGAAGATGCTTTGGTTGAAATGATGAAACTAATAAAATCTCTCTTTGCCAAACTAGAAAGGTTAGAATCTGAAGAAAGCACAGAGGATTTTCCAGTCCTTGAGGTGAATGTTCTTGGCAGCTCTATTGAGGATGATAATGAATATTTCATAGTTGTAGAGGCCATGCATTCTGCTCCTGAGGTGCCTGTTGTCCCTAGCTTTGATGATTATTCAGATGAAGAGCTACAGGGCCCCACATTGCAATTTGCTGACCTAGGGAGAAGCCAGCCTGTATATGACAGCCACGAATCCGATTCTAAGATGGATATGCTAGATTTCAAAGAGCATACAACATAGCCTTGTCCTCTATTCATTAACGAAAAATTATCACGAGAAAATCAACCATCTTGAGCAGCATATTGAAGATAAGATCTTTCCCATGGGTATTGTTTATGATGATTATGACTCTGACCCTTGGGAAAGCCATAAACAAGAAAATGAGCAGCAGAAGGGGAAGTTCATAGCCTACCCAGAGCCTATAGGTGAGAAACCACCACCTAATACCA
>JZKD02S1435668.1:0-11052 GCA_000966675.3 Picea glauca | reverse complement strand
TCTTGCGGTCCAAAACCCATGACTAGGGTTGACATCAATGACAACAACCAATATTCCAACAATCTCTCCCTTTGTCATTGATGGCAACACTCATGCTCCCCCTATCATCATGATCCAAATTTCTCTCTCCCTTTGACATCAATGGAAAAGGGTATGGCTTCTCCCCGTGAATTTAATGGAAAAAGGTAACCTTCTTCTTTGGGGGCTGCTCCCCCTAAACATGTGGCACTCAATAATACTTCATCCTTATTTTTGGTCTTTGGGACTTTTTCTTCATTGGAATCCTTTTGTGTGGCTTCTGTATTCTCTCTCTTATTCATGTCTAGGATGTATATGTTGTTCGGTATTCTTGTTGCAGTTGCAACCAATCTTCCTGAGTTATTTTCTCCGATTTTACATTTTCGGGAGTCAAACCTAAGAGTGTATCCTTGATCACATATTTTGCTGATACTGAGGAGATTATGCTTCAAATATTCAACCAATAGGACTTTTCCTTCTTTTACATTTTCACTTCCAAGCTTTACAATTCCTTTTCCAAGTATTTTGGTAGATGAGTCATCTCCAAATGCAACATTTCCACCCTTTTTCTTCAAGCTGACAAATTTGCTTTGATTTCCGGTCATATTAGATGATCACCCACTGTCTATGAACCATTCATCTTCTTCTTTACATTCTATCTCTATTATGGGACTGCTCACCATTCTTTACCATGACCTTTAACACAATTTATGACTTACGACTCTTACTGTACCTAAGGTTTAGTTCTTATATTCAAGATTGGTAAATCAAGATCTGATATACTCGCCAAAGAATAACACCGCTCTGATAAATCACTTGTCAGGGAAGACCTAAGCTCTGATACCACATGTCAAGAAATGAGAAACACTTCCACACTAAACCTAGCAGAAGAGAAGAATAATTTAATCAAGAACACAAATGAAACAAGCTATCACACATTACACCGACATTTTAACCTGGAAACCCTTAACCAAGAAAACCAACATTCCTTTGAGCATTCTGCTCTCTTGTTGTCTTATTCATTCTGAATAAAAGGTTACATGTCTAACCTTGGTCCACACCTAAGACACAATCAACATCATACCCTCTTTCCTGCGCAAGAACAACCTTGTAGCCAATATGGCTTACATCTATATGATGAGAAACCTACGATTCGCTCATGAATTAACATATTTTTCATTTTATGCATTAGCCTTTACGACCTTACAACACGCCTCTTTATAGGATTTACAACAAGAAAAACCATAAATATTGGTGCCCAAAAATGGTTATAGATCCATGCATATCATTGGATACAAATCCCCCAAATCCTAGGATTATGTTATATTCGACTCCAAGTTAGTTTACCAGTTGACTACCAGTCACCCTTCATTTAGTCTCTAGTTGGTCATCTCAAGCCCGCAATTTGACCTCTTGTTGGTTGACTTCTTGTCGATATCTTCGACTTCGACTTTACCCAGTCGACTACCTCGACCTTTGACTTGCTTTCAATCCACCTCGACATTGATTATTGTTGATCCACCTCGACCTTTGACTGTCATTCGATTCACCTCGACTAGAATTTCACTGAAAATAATACAACAACCCAACACATTAAGCATGGATGATCTACATGGGATACTCACAAATTATGAAATGAGAACATAATAGGAGAAAATAGTTACAAAGGAAGCAACATTCAAATCATCTAAGAAGACAAAGAAAAAGAGCAAGAAAATGCCAAAGTCAGACTATAGCTGTAGTGATGTTTCAAAAGACGATGAAGAAGCAACTAACTTCATCAGAAGGATGAAAAAGGGAATCGACAAATACAAAGTTATGCTTCCAATGATTTGTTTTAATTGTGATGGTGTTGGTCATTTTTCTAATAAATGTCCTTATAATAAAAATAAAAGAAATGAAGAAGAATATGACCCTAAAAGGAAAATCCAAAAGGGAAGAAGAAACAAAAGGAAGTTTTTCAATAAAATCATTTTCACCAAGGAAGACAGTTCCTCATCAGATGAAGATGAAGTCAACGACAGTGATACATAAAGTTTATTATTCATGGTAGCAGAAAACTCTGATGAAGAAGGCTCCAAAGAAGAATATGAAGAGGCATAAGTCGATTACAGAGAAGAATTGATGAGTTCCATAGAAGTTATTAAAAGGGAAAATAAGACAAACAAGTCACTCTAGGAAAAACTAAAGAAGAGAGAAGAATCTCAGAACTTCAACTCCAAATAGGTTGAGCAGATGATCACGAAGCTAAAAATCCAGGTAGAAGAAGACAATAAAATTAAAGAATCACTCAGAGGTGAGTTAGAAGAAAGAGACAGAACCATTGAAGGCTTGGAAGTTGATATATTCACTTTAAGAATAGATCGTCAGACAAAGGACATGCAACAAAACAACACCATTATATTGGATAATATCATTAATAATAAAATAAATTACCAAGACTGATATGGATTTGGATACATTCAGATGCATACAGAGAAATGTTCAAGCTCCAAAATGACAGAGAAATAAGTAGAACCAAGAAAATATGTAGAATTCGTCATAGGTCCCTCTAAAGAAGACAAAAGGAAAACTCAAGAGGAATATTACAGAGACACTACACCACCTAGAAGATTCATAAGTCAATGTTAGCAACAACCAGCTATAGAAATACCTCAAGAAGAAGGAGGATTCAAAAGAACAACACCATTCAAAATATCTTCCACTCCAAGGTATCAAAATATTTTTCTTTGTTCATGTTATAATTTTAGGAAAAAAGATGTGAATTGTAGAGACAATATTAATAACATAAGTAACAATGAGGGCTATACAAGAAATAGTTATCCAAGAAGATCTTATGAAGCACAAAATATAATCTACAAAAGATTTGGATCATTGAGTGATGAGGTAGAATGCTACAAGTGAAAAAAATTTAAACATATGGCTAAATATTTCAAACTTAATGTTCCTCCAAGGGAACGAAAGAAAAATATCAACAGTCATAAGCAGGAACCAAAAAGGATATGGATAAGGAAGCATGATCAATTCAACACTAAAGAATGCAATCTTTCTCTACAAGCTCAACACAAGAAACGTGGATGGTATGTTGACACTGGATGCTCAAATCATATGACAGGTGATAAATATATATTTATGACATTGAAAAAGGAAATATATGGATCAATTTCATTTGGGAATGACAACTCAGCCAAAATTATTGGAAAATGCACAGTCAAACTCAGAAGTAAGGATACAACAACAAAAAATGTTTTACTAGTTGAAGACATGAAACACAATTTTGTAAGTGTAAGTCAAATGTGTGATCAAGGACACAGACTTGTGTTTGACTCAAATAAGTGAAAGATAAGGAAAGCAGAATCAGGCAAGTTGGTGGATACAACTATAAGAAATCCAAGCAACATATATGTTCTAAATGGAATAGGAAAGGAAATATGTTCCTTAGGAAAGGACGATGAAAGTTGGATCTAGCATAGAAGAATGGGTCACATAAACTTTGATAATCTTGTCAAAGTCAGCAAAAAGGAAGAAGTAAGAGAAATGACCGAGATCTCAAAGCCAACAAACATTCTATGCAAACACTGTCTACAAGGAAAATAGACGAAGACAAAGTTCAAGTCAAAAGAGTATTCCACAACAAAACCACTGGAGATTGTGCATACTGATCTAGTCAGACCAGCAAGAATGAAGGGATTGAAAGGTGAAAAATATTTCATGCTATTGGTTGATGATTACACTAGAATGACAACAGTTTGTTTTTAAAATAAGAAGTCATAAAAATTCAAAAACTTCAAGACATACAAAGTGATGGTTGAAACTGAGATAGAATTGAAAATCAATTGTTTGAGATCAAACAATGGAGGAGAATTTACATAAAAGGAGTTTAAGGAATTCTACAATGAGCATGGGATAAATAGGTAATTCTCAGTAGCCAAGACACCTCAACAAAACAAATCCCATAGCTTAAAATACATTTTTTCCACATGTACACACCTTGCCTACTATACATCATGCGTTTACATAGGTTGCACCACTACAGGCCGCGTACATTGAGATTTGTGCCCAAAAATGAAAAATGGTGTTGGGTGTCCATGTCACGACAGGAGATCTATGATCCTTGGTCTTCCATATACTGGAAATGTTTTGAATCAACCCTTCAGTTCCATTTGAAGGCTATAAATGGGCCAATTTCGAGCTATGGAAAAGAGGAGAAATGATTCAACTTTGAGAGCAAAGTTACTCTGAAGAAATTATTTACTTTATATTGAGTCTACATCCCTTTGTCCTTTAAGTCTCAACACAGTGTTCAACCCCCAAGCTCTTCCCTTATTGATTGAGAAATTCATTGTCTCTCTTTTATGAGCTTGCCTTTGGTGGAGGATTGAAATGGTGGAGGCCTAGCTACAAGGAACTTAGTTTCTCAGTTTTGAACCGTGTCGACACGGAAGTCTGTAACATTTTCACTTCTGCTGATCATATATTAATAGAAATACTCTTTTCCCATCCAATTGATATGTTGCAAATATTTGAATTATTATTCCATGGGCATATTTGTCATGATTATTAATGGATTATGTTATTCAATGTGCTAACATCATATATTATCACCATATGCTTTCTTTTCTTGGTTGTTGAAGACTAGTTGCAGGTATATTTCTTTGGGTCAAGTGCTCAAGGGTGGACTTCATCGAATGTCTAGACGAGGTAGGCCTTTTATCTTGTGTTGCTAGCATATTCGTTTATATATCATACTTGAGAATAAAGTTGATTTCTGTAGTCATTTCTGTCTATTGTGGTTTACCCCTATCCTTAGAGAGATTTTCTTCATAATAGAATTGGTGACCATACTAGAGAGATTTTCTTCTTAGGGTTTGGAGTACTTTTCTCCGTAGATTGCTTTCGTTCCTATTGCATTTCTTATCGTATCATTTCTTGATAGCCTCTGTTCACTCTAGGTCAGATTTTTTCAGTTTTCTCCCTTGCATGGCTTTGTTTTTGAAACATATACGTGGTTTTTGGCTTGACAGTCACATATATATGCGTGTTGTCCCTTTGCAAGCTGCATACATATGCGTTGTTTCCCTTAACAGTCACGTACATCAACCTATTTTGCTTGTTTATTGGGTTTGGTGGTTGCTGGGTGGGATTTGATGTTTGTTGAGTCTTCTTGGGTCTCTGTAGTGACTGTTAAGTGCCTTTGGGATGACAGGAGACCTGCCTGGGGTTGAATTTTTGGGCAAATTCTTTCTCATCATATTTTCATTTTGATTGTCCTTGTACATTGGGCTGGGTGTTTTTCTCCCTGGTATCCTACTTGAGTTATCTCTTTCTATACACCTTAGATTTTTATATATCATGTTGTTGTTCAGTCCATGCATTTTCATTTTTTCTTATATTGAAAATAAAAAAATATTAGGCATTTTGCATTGCTTGGAATTTTGATATTTTGAGTCTTTGTCATTAGCTTAGTGCATGTAAATAAATATTACATTTTTACTTCATAATTGCAGAGATAAAATTGAAAATTGCATTTGTTTTAAGAAGCATATCATTCATTGAAAATTGAAGTTAGGAATTTGCATTGTATTCATATTTAATTTACTTGTTGATTCATAACATCATGAGTTTCACTACCATACCTTTTCGAGTAAGCAAGGCCACTAAAATTAATGATATAATTTAAAATTGATTAGTCATGATTTTATTTTCTAGGGTGCACAAACTAGCTTAGGATTTAGTGCCTTGGAATAGGATTTTGTGAGTAAACTTCTCCAAGGCAATTAAATCAACATATGTGTCTGACAAAGGGAGTAGAGAAATCCATTATACAATTGGTAATATCAAGAGGCTCCACTCACACCGGAGTTAATCACAAGGTTGCGCAAGGTTGGTTGAAGGGATATCCCCCCGATACCTTCTTAGCGTTAGAGATATTTTTGGGGATCTATTCATATCTGGGATCTTGCTAGTGCCTTTACCTCCCTGAGAGGTGGTACTTTCAAGGTTTCTGACTTTGCTACCCTTCCCATACGGTGGACCTGACTTACGACTGCTTGTGCATCGGTTATACATTGGTTTCTTAGTTTCTTGACTTAGGTGCCACATAGGTTACTTGCGTGGGTTATTCTGCAAGTACCCTGGGTCAGATAAGGGTCGGACAACACATGACCTTTATGGAGGATTACCTCTCCGGGGGGATTTGAACGACTGGTTTTTAATCCCATGAGGGCCCTTATAACTGATTATGTTACCTCTGATCTTTAGCAGGGAGTCTCAGGCCCCTCTTGGGCAAGACATACCTTCTTTAGGAAGGGAGGCCACTTTCATCCAATTTACCTCGTTTGTGTGCATTTTGGCCGTTTGATTTTTGGTATGCTCTTTGATTACTAGTTTTCCTTAGGAGTTTTTACAGAGTTTTCATTATCATGGATAGTGGAATTCCTTTGTCTCCCTCATTTATTGCTTCCCCCCCCCATGATGTTCACTCATTACATGGGGATGAATCCATCCACTTTTCATAATGGTATGCAGAACTATGACGCTCAGTCCATGCCTTGAGCCTCTTATCATTTTCCTGTTGATATGCCTTCACTTGTCCAAACCTCTCCCTAGACCACTTATATGAATCCTAGCATTGGATTTGGGGGCACCATGGCCCCGCATCGTACATATTCATTTTATATGAGTCGTGTCCCTCAACCAACTTTCACTGTGGGAGGTTGGAACCTCCCCTCTTATGGATGCAGTCCTAGCTATGCTCTTTTAGGAGCTAGTACTCAAATAGGTGTTTATTCTACTTATACACCCTGTCCGTGTATCCCTTGTCTGCCATGTCTGTTCCTTCAAACACTTTTCCCATTGTGTGTCCAAATGTATCCCTGGGTATTTTAGACAAGCAAAATCAGTTTTATAGTTCGGGCTACCCTCTTCACGGAACCCCTACACATAGGGGAAATATATATTCTCACTCGAATAATGCTTATCATACTTCCATCTCTTCACAGACTTCAATGATGATTCCCATACAAAACTCTTTGGATCAGTTAGGAGGAGGATACTACCTTTCCAGACACGGACAAGGAGTAAACCAGGACCCTTCATATCTCACAATGTTTCAAAGCCAATCTTTCCATGGACCTTGGTATCAAATGCTACAACCCACCACCACTAGTCCAGTCACTGCTAGTTATACTGGGGCTCCATCACCAACCTCTACCATTCATGTTGGATATGGGTCCACAACCTTTGTTGACAACTCACACCCAGCCACTGCTATTCATGTTGGGGGAATCACTATAGTCACCACGAGTCATATCAATGTCACATCTCCAACCTTTGTACATCATGTGGGAGATGAATCTCTCACCTTTTCCAGTCGCATTGAGAGCATGTCACCAGTTGTTGGGAATGACACTGGGGGCATAAAAAATCCTAGATGTCTCAAACATAAGCCTAAATTCCTTTGTAGGACTTGTGAAGAATATCATCTTACTCGTTTATGTCCAGCTACAGCTAGGATACCAGAAGTGTGGTTCTCACTTGAGGGCCCTTTGGATTATGAAGTGTTTGTGGTTTCCCCACACCCTGTTTCTCCTTTGATTGACATGGCAATCATGCCACTGTAATCCTCTCCTGACCATACCCTCGTTGTCGAGGGTGATGTGTCCCCTATCCCTGTTATCACATGTCCTCTTCAACCAATGGTTGAAGAAGTGGTCGTACCAATGCAGTCTATGGTCAATCCAACTCTCCTTTTGGAGGGTGATGCATCCTTCAACCATATTGTCAGCATTCCTGATAATGATCCTTCTAAATATGAGAGAGTTTTTCTCTCCCTGAGTACTCTCCCTCCAAGTCCTGAGGAAGTTCCCTTCGATTGGGACAGTCTTGTGGGGTATCCAATGCCCCCGCCTATGTCCTTTCTAGTAAGAGACATTATCTGATATATCATGGAGACGATAACCTCCGCTAGCACTTTGTCCTCCTTGACTTGGAGAACTTTGGATTTTTCCAAGATTATGTCGGTTATTTTTAAGATACTGACATACCATAGAAGTCAAGCATGGGAGACTTGGCCTCCCTTATGACTTGTCTCCTAGAATCTCCCAAGCGATTATGATTTAAGCTCTTTTTCGACTCGTCTAAAAAGAGAAAATATTGTCGAGTGAATTTTCCCTTTCACACTTGTAAATTGGACTTGAAAGGTCTCGAGTTTAATTTAAGCTCTTTTCCAACTCGTCTTCAAAAAGTGAAAAGATTGTCGAGTGAACTTGTCTCTTTCACACTCATAAATTGAATTTGAAAGGACGTCTATTTGGCACAAGTTTATCCCTTTTTCACATCAAGTAGACTAAATGTCATGAACAAGGAAATTTTTTGGCGTTAAGTTGTGATTGCATCTCATGCCCCTACTTGCATTATTGAGCCTATAATCAGTTCTCACTTTGTGTTATAAACCGTTTTCCTCAACAGTTTTGTATCCTCAACCAAGAAGAGCCTTGTTTATATCCTTCATAATTTGACGCCATATACCTAGGAGGGAACATTCCCTCGAGTGTCCATCTCCCATATGCATCTCCTTGCATTGAGCATAGGTATGTTCCATTGCTGTTACACATGATTTTGGTCATCTTGGTGATGTATTAACAATGGTGTACTCAAGCTCCCAACAAGAACTTTTTTCCTGAGAAAAGTGAATCTTGTATCCTTCCAAAAACATATTTTCAAAGTGAGTTTGCAGGTTGCATATGGCCTAGGGTGAGAGAATGACTCATTCTCATAGGCCACCTTCATCTAGGGTGTGAACTTCTCACAGTTTTCTCCATACATAGGGTGTGAACCTGTTTTCAAGCTTGGAAAAGAGAAGAAGTCTCGAGGGTTCTAGAAGGGAATCTTCTAGAAAGTGAGTTGGCATTCTTATGGTTGTCATTTTAATGGCTTCATAGATTTGATGGGATCATCCTCATCCATGTAACCATTTCTCCTTCTCCTATATATTGAAAGGATTCTCATGGAAAAGGTTAAGCAAGATTAATTAAATAATTGGTGAAGGAATTGTGTGAAGAACCCTTCTTAGACAGAGGCTTGAAGGCTCTAGTTGGTCTATCAAGAAGAATTGGATCTTCTTCATGCAAGTACAAATCAAGTGTGTGTATTGGAACCAAGAGTCACTGAAAAGGAAGCTTGCGACATCAAGGCGACTAGGTTGTATCTTCTACTTTCAATTAATATGATACATCGGCATGTCCCTTTCCCATAAAGTCACTCTTACTTTATTGTGTAATTCCTTGATCATATGCATAAGTTGACGTTGAATACATTTTGCTATCTTCACTTTTGTTGGTTTGTGTTGTCTTGGTCTTGACCTCACGATAGCACCGGAGTGAAGTGGGAGCAACAGAGACCTAAGGAAGTGCTACAAAGGTATGTCACTTGTTCCTCCTTACTAGCTAATTCAATGATTGCAACATAGGGAAAGAGTCATGTCCTATCCTGTTTTGTTCTAGATCCAGGTGGATTTAGAAAGATCTGTTAGTGTCCACACCTACCGATTAGTTTGATAAAAAAATTGGTGAATCCACTGGGGATGCAACCCATTTTTTTGCATTTTTTAGTGTTTTTCCTTGGCCATTTTCTCTTGCCTTACCTTTTTTCATTTCTATCAATCTCTGAGTCTTCAGGAGACCCTGACAGACTCTCTGGGTCCAGAAGTCCTTTAAAAAAATTTGTCTTTTTTCCTAACTTTGCCAAGTTTCAGTCATTCTCGCACTGAACCCTTATTTTTCCTGTGAGAACTACTGGAGTTCGCACCCTATTATGCATTCTAGTGCGAACATCTCGCACTTTTCTGGCAGCTAGCCTACGAGAATGATCCATTCTCACACTGTACAACATTTCTTGCCTGCAAACCCATTTTGCAAAATTTTGGGATTAGGGTTTTTGTATGCTCAGATACCCAGATTTGTATGTGTGTCTGAAGAGAAATTTATGGGCCACTGATTGATTGTTTCTTGACTTCAGATTTTGTGAACGATCAGTCTTCGAAAATCAAAGACTCTTCTTATTCATTCTTTCTCTCAACTGTCATCTCTTGACCTTTTCGCAGCAAGGATATAATCTCTGATCTTGGAATTTGAGTGCTTGTTTGGTTGGGAGCCAGTGATCGGTTTAAAAGTTGGGATTTATTGTCTTTCTCAAATTCCCATTGCTTGGAAAATTGTTGCTCTTATGCATTTGAAAAGACTAGCCTGGTCTGCTTGTCATTTTTGTCTTCATTGAAAGATTGGTTTGGGTTTTTGTATGTTGCTTGTCATTGGTTATTGGTTTTCTT
Organism: Picea glauca; assembly: GCA_000966675.3. NCBI lineage: Eukaryota > Viridiplantae > Streptophyta > Pinopsida > Pinales > Pinaceae > Picea > Picea glauca. The sequence continues at coordinate 707 of JZKD02S1435668.1, read as the reverse complement.
TAGTTCCACCACCGTTGTGTGGATCTTTTTGAAAAGTAAAAAACATTTTTTATTTTTAAAAGCATTTTTATTTTGAAAATATTGGAAATCAATTGTTGAAATAGAAAAAATAGAGAATTGCCATTGTTACATGATTAATTGATATTGCATTTTAAAGAAGATTGTATATCGTAGTTCAAGATTCTTCTAGAAAACTCCTCTTTCCCTCATATAAATAGGATTCATCGAACAATAATTGATATTTTTCATTCCTATCTATGCATTGTTGGGTCAGAGTCTCACACAACATTGGTTTCATTTCCGTCACCTTTGAGTAATAACAACCTTTAATAATATTGCGCAATTTTAAAATTTAACTAGTAACTCTTTTCTAGGACTCTATTACACCAACAATTAGCTAGGCTAGAGCTTAGGAATAGGCAGAGAGATACACTCTCCAAATCACAAGACACACAATAGCATCTTGTGTTAAGGAGTGTCAAATTCCATTTGCAACATTTTGTCCTGGGAAGCTCTTCTCACACAAGGGTCAAACTCGAGGTCGCATTGATATTGATAGAGTTACTCACCCTGCTTTGTTCATATCGGTGTAGAGATTGCACGTATTATGGGGGTCACTTGGAGGTATACCCACAATGATGAGTGGAAGCCTCTCAAGTTGATTTTGGGCTAGATACCCTGCCCTTGCATGTGGATTGGACTGTCGA
>JZKD02S1435667.1:174098-195338 GCA_000966675.3 Picea glauca | reverse complement strand
TTATTTATTAATTGTATATTAAATAAAATTTTATTATATAATAAAATAATTTATAAAATACGAATCGATCTAATTCTAAACATTTATTATTTATTTTTTAATTGTATATTGAATATAATCTTATTATATAATATAATAATTTATAAAATATGAATCGATCTTAAAGTTTGTGAATTTTAAAATGAATTATCACATAAAAATCCCCCAATTGATGTGGTCCCACATTACTCCTCCGAACGTGGCCCATGTGCTAACTGTGAAACCAAATAAACTCATAAAAATAAAATAATTGAATTTATTTATTTTTAACATATTTTATTAAATATATATTATTTATTAATTGTATATTAAATATAATTTTATTATATAATAAAATATGAATTGATCTAAATATTTATTGTTTATTTTTTAATTGTAATAATAATAATTTATTTTTAAAATCGCGATCAAACCAGCATACCAAATTAATATATATTGAATATAATCTTATTATATAATATAATAATTTATAAAATATGAATAAATCTTAAAAATTGTGAATTTTAAAATGAATTATCACACAAAAATCCCCGTGGCCCATGTGCTAACTGTGAAAGTATTTTTGACTTGTGATTGTTATGTCTGATTTTGCAAGCTACGTGTGGGCAATTTGCCCGGACTACACATATGTAGCTTACAGGATAATCTATCGCTCTCGATGTTTCCATGTTTTCCGGGTCATCTTCGTCACCGTTGGATTCGGTAAAGCCATCTGAATTTTAGATAACAAATTCAGTTATATAAGGCCTTCTCCGATATTTTGTTTTACATTCGTGTCTACATGGCAGCTCGAAGTTCTAAAGGAAGTGTTTCACATATTTCTGTAACCAGTGGCAAGGGTTTGGGAACATTTTCAGGTAAATATCGCCGTTTTTCGTTGGCAATGGCGGTCACTTTTTCTGTTTTGTGTTGTTTAAATCTCTGGCGGGATTTCGCTTCGAGGTGTGCTGCACCTTTCTGTTTTCAGGATGAATTTGCATTTTTATTTTATTTTCGGTGGAGTCTTAAGGTATTAGGCTTTAAATTAGACAATCCGTGTTGTTAAAACGAAAGATTTTTTGAATTAGTAAATCTAAACCGTAAGCAAGTTGTTTTTGCTGCTCAAACATTGTGTCTTTTAACTATGAATTTTATTTTTCACTTTTTATTTTAGCATTTAGCCGTCAAAAATCTGTGTATAATATTATGAATTTAAGCGTTCTTTGAATCAGAATCAAATGAGGATCGGGCATTTAAGCGGTCAAATTAGTGAGAAGTATTAAGCATTTCAGCAGTAAAAAAAGCTTTGGTTCCTTTTCAGCATTTGACATTTAACTGTCAAAAATAAATAAACCGGTTTTTTTTTCAATTAATGAAGATCAGGCATTTCAGCAGTCAAATTTGTGAGTAAGTATTAAGCATTTGAACATTACAAAAATAGTTTTCTTTTCCTTTTTTCTTTTTCTGTCAAATATAATTTTTTTTACTTCGCATTTGGCAGTTAGTTAACTGGCAAAAATTTATCTGTGCACATGTATTTAACAAAACTTATATCCGCCAAATATGTGAGACTCTGTGTCAAAAGTTTTTTTTTGTTTGCAGTAGTTTAAACGTTTTATTTTTTGATTGTTTTTCGGTAATTTTTTTTGTTTGATTTTGTTTGAAATTTGGTGATGAATAGTTGGATCTGTAGATTTGAGTGGTTAAGTTTGTGTAATTCCAGTACTCCATAAATTTTTCAGCGGGTTAAATTCATTTATACATTTAGAAATGCAATTTAAATAACAGAAAATATAGATTTTATCCAAATTTACATTACCTGATATTGACCAAAAAAGTAGAACGTTTTGCAAACGCCCTTTTGTTTTGTTGTTTTACCAAAAAACTGAAAAGTATAACGTTTTGCAAACGCCCTTTTGTTTTGTTGTTTTACAGGGGATTGATTTTTGTTTGGAATATTTAGTTGGATTAAAGGAATTTTGCCCTTAGCTATCTTGTTTTTCGTGTTTGAACAGTCTTCACAAGTATTTTTCACTTATTACGATCTTTTTTATTTATTACGTTGATAGGCTGTTTCAACACTGTTAATGACGGGATTGTGCAATATAAAATCTACAAACTTGGCTGTTATTCTAACAGTATATTCTTTATAAGTTTAACATATCACTATTTAGATGAAAAAGATAACACTGCATCCTAAGTTAAATTTTTGGAATGTAAAATTATTTCTAATAAATATTCAAAATTTACTGTAATAATTTTCTTATAATGATGTATGGTGATTTATATCTTTTCGTTTTGCAGCCAGAAATATAACTTCTGATGCTTAATAGTATGTCAAATGCATTTTCTTCTATTAAAAACTGAATACTTCTGGCCGTTTATAGCTTAATAAATATGCAGATTGATTTATGCAGATCAATAAATCAGCGAACGAGATATTAATACACCACAAACCAATGGATTTATCACAGTTTCCATACAGTTATTAAGTGATTCCTCTGTTCTAGGTTTATTATGATAATGTTCCCTATTAAGTAAAAGTTTTCAGGCTGGATTATTGCTTTGGTTGTTGTGCGTGTAGACTGACTCTCCGCTGTACCTGTTAGGGTTTGAAGGATTTTAACGTTATGAGGCTCTTATACTTTAACACCACTGAGGGTTTTGTCTTGTTAATCCATGCAGGATGATGCTTGAAATATTATAGAGGGAGCACTAATTTACCGATTTCCTGATAAACTTAAAAGCTTCTGGAGTTCAGTATATGTGCTTCACTAGTCAAATATTATTGCAGGATCAAATACTTCGGTGGTAAGAAATCTGTTTTATATAGATGAAATTGTAGGGCTTTGTTAGCTAATGCAGGAAAATTGACTTTTGATTCTAGAAGCACCAGCTGCATTGCATTTCTATCTCTGTGATTAAAACTAAGGGCTCGATTTGTCTAAAATTACATCATTTTATTCCAATCTGCAGTACAAGTACGCCAAAAGCTTGGAGATGTCTCATTTTCAATTCATGGCTACTTCAGTTAAACCTTCAGCTATTTGCTTTCAGTCTTCACAGCCTTGCTTTGGTGTCAAACAGCCTTTGATGCCAGCACGAATATGCAACAGTAGATCAACCTCTCTGTTTTCTGTTGCGAAGAGACAAAATAGACAGCATACTCTCTTTCTCAGACATCTGAAGATTAAAGCATTGGATGCCGCTCGGCCGTTTGATTATGAATCCAATACAAGTGAAGACTTGGAGAAAGATGGTCTGTTAAAGATAGGTATCGTTGGATTTGGGAATTTTGGTCAGTTTCTTGCAAAAACCCTTGTTAAGCAAGGCCATACAGTATTGGCCCATTCCCGAACAGATTATGGGGAGACTGCTCGAAAGATGGGAGTTTCTTTCTTCAAGGACGCAGATGATTTTTGTGAAGAGCATCCTGAGGTTATATTGCTCTGTTCGTCTATTATAGCGACAGAGTCTGTGTTGAGGTCGTTTCCAATTCAAAGACTGAAGAGAAACACATTATTTGCGGATGTCCTTTCTGTCAAAGAGTTTCCACGCAATCTATTTTTACAGGTACTGCCTCCAGAATTTGATATATTGTGCACACATCCTATGTTTGGGCCTGAAAGTGGGAAAGCTGGGTGGAGTGGTCTTTCGTTTGTTTATGACAAGGTTAGAGTTGGGAATGGAGCGAGAGCAGAACGTTGTCACAGGTTTTTGGATATATTTGCAAAAGAAGGTTGCAGGATGGTTGAGATGTCATGTTCTGAACATGATCGTCATGCTGCTGAAAGTCAATTTATTACTCACACTGTGGGGAGGATGTTAGCAAAGTTGAACTTGGAATCTACTCCAATTAATACTAAAGGTTATGAAACATTGCTCAGAATTGTTGACAACACTTGTGGAGACAGTTTTGATCTTTATTATGGTTTATTTATGTATAATAACAATGCAACAGAGCAGCTGGTGAGATTGGATATGGCTTTTAATGCTCTAAAGAAACAGCTTGTAGGGCAGTTGCACGAGATAGTTAGAAAACAATTATTTGGAGGGGTTAGCTGTGGGGAAGCTTCTCAACAAATTTCAGAGTTTGCTGAAATGCAAATTTCTCTTCCTTCAGGCGACTCTTCCGGCGAGCAGAAAATAAAGGAGCTATCTCATGTCGTTAAGGAGCTATCTTCAGGCGAGCAGAAAATAAAGGAGCTATCTGATGTCGTTAATAAAGTTAAGTAGGGATTTATAATTGCTTTCTTGCCCTTGCCAATTCTTTTGAGTCTACAGCATTTTTAGAGCTTTCTTTCACATATGCTCTGTATCTCTTTGTTTATTGTTGTGCTCTATATCTCTTTGTTTATTGTGCTGCCATCCCCTGCAGTAGAAAAGCAGATTTGACCTTGCCATTGTTTTCCTGAGCAGATTTTACCTTTCCATTATTTTCATTTATATGTTTCAGGAAAAAGTGGCTGATGTTTAGAAATTTTCATGATAAGAATGGGTGGCTGATGTTTTAGGAATTTTCATTGCATGTTAGCAAAGCAAACAGGACCTCTGCCATTGTTAATAGCACATTCAAGGCATTCGTCTCCTTCAAGGTTGGAGGGCATTCCCCTCCTTGAAGGTTGGTCTTCATTATAGTGATGTTCAAAAACGTTTGTTTCAGATTGGTTCTGTTTTTTTTTTTTTAAGATTATTGGTTTTTTTTTTTTTTTTTTTCACAGAAACGGTTAGGAGATATTTATATTAAAAACAATGGACATACTACTAGGTTTGTTACATCGAAGAAGATTTCCTTGTGATCTAGAAAACAAATGCCTGAAGATCTTAACACAGGACATAGTTTGGGAATAAAAATATTTTAGCGATCCAGAGCGGTTTCACGTCATTACATCATTTCTAGCTTGGAAGTTTTTTTTCTTTTTCGACACCGTCCGCCATTCCTTGCTTTGGTCCTGAGAATGACTTTCCGTCGGGCCTAGAGGGTCTTTCTCGTCAGCTAGATCTGCCCAGCTTGAGTCCCGGGGTCTGGCTGGTTTGGCGACTTGGGACTGGCTTCTACCTGAGCTTCCCCTTTAGCGGGGTCTTTGATTTCGGCTTCAGCTTCTACTTCTTTTGTTGTTCCATGGGCCTTGCTATCAGCATGCGGCTTCGTTGGAGCCCCCGTCCACCAGGTGGGTCTTTGGCTCTTGGGCGACCTTTTTTTTCCGGGTAGTTTTTCACAGTTGCGGGCTATGTGCCCCGTTTCGACACAATTTCTACACCTGAAACTGAGATTCTCATAATCGAGTTTTTGGTTCCTTGAGTAGTCTGTGCCTTGAAGAATTATTTCAGTTGGGAAACCTTTGGTGAAATCCATTTTTACATAGATTCGCGCGAAGGTGGAGCGGGCTGGATTGGAATCTGAGCCTCTGCAGAGGAACTTGCCAAGGCCATTGCCAATGGATTGAAGAGACGCATCCCCCCAAAAATGCAGGGGCAAATACGGAAGTCTCACCCAGACTAGAGCTGAAGAGATACAGTCTGTGGTAGGGTCAAAAGCGGAGGTCCATCGTTGCATGGATAGACCTGCTCTACCCCAGAACCACGGCCCTGAGTTAAACACCTTGTCTCTATCGCTTGTAGATTCGAAAACTACCACAAAGAACCCCTTTGCACAAGGGCAGGTAATGACTTCTCCATCTAAAATCGGGTACCAATCGGAAGAGATCCGGAAGATTGGACCAGAATCCGATAAACCTGCAAACCAAAGCATGATTGTTGTAATGTCGAGCATGTGTTAGGGCTTCCTACGACATTTGGATTGAGACTGTTGGAGCTTCAGGAACCACTGCATGCAGCCCGGGCGGACGACCCTGACGAGAAGCAACCTCAGGGGCCTCTGAATGCAGACCGAAGGGTTGGCGTGAAGCTACCTCTTTGAAGGAGGGGGTTGGAACCGGAGGGAGTCCTGAGGACGCCGCCGACGTAGCACCAGGGGGAGAACATCTTTGAAGGGGAGCCGAGGTCGTAGGAGGAGCCACCACCGCAACATCACCAGGAGGGGCATCGTCATGCTGAGAAGAGGGCGAGGGAGCCGCCATTGGAACCTGAGGAGTTGCGCAGCTTCGTTGGAGGGAGGTGGAGGGCAGGAGGGCCACAGGGTCGGCGGCCTGCAGGAGGTTCAGGAGGGTTTTTAGCAGGCTTCCTCAAAAGTTAGTTTATTGTTAATAAATATAATGAGTTGAAATTCTGTTTTTTTAAGATCATTGTTTCAAGCTGTTTAAATTGATTTTTCCTTTTGTACAAGATTTTGATACAATTTATTTTTATAATCTAATTTATAGTATTTGAGAGCTCATTATTTATTTTATTTTTAACATTAATATTGTAAGTTTTAAATTGAACCCAAAACTTAATGATACTTTCAAAACCGATCGTATGATGAAAGATGGCATCATATTTTTTATTTATTTGCCACATAATAAATGGGAATGATTTTAGGTATTCCTATAAATGTTTTTTTAGTGAAATTAATATTTAACACATTTTTTAATATTAAATTATTTAATGTTTTTACAACTTTAATAAGAAATAAAGAAATCAAATTAAATTATCTAATTTTAATTTAATTAAAAGTAAAACAATCAAGTAATATTTGTTAATGAAAATCTAGGTGGCATGAGACGATGGGGTGCTTCATGACACTAGAGGAAACAAAGAGTGCTTCATGACACTAGAGGAAACAAAGAGTTAATCTACGAGTAGAGCATTGAGCTAGCCTCCAATAACCAGGTTGAAGTTTATGTGCTTCTGTAAGGGCTATCATTAGCAAATAAGTGGGACATTTGCACTCTCAGTGTTATAGGAGATTCCAAATTAATAATCAGACACGTTAGGTATCAATCTCTTCTTGACAACACTCAACTCAAATCCATCTTCCTACGAATTCAACACGAAATAAAGGCCTTCAGTAAGATTGATTTCTTCCACGTCCTCGGGTCCAACAACATGGAAGAAAACAAACTTGTGAAGCAGAATATAAGGCTTCCAGTTGGTGTCATTGTGAGCAATGGGGCCCTCTCTCTATCCCCTATCCCATGACTCTCTCCTCAAATCTACATGACAAGAAAAGGGGGGGGCCTTATCTCCACTGAGACCCCCATATGGTATCAAACATTTGGTTCCATGACACTTGACAATCTTGCAAATCAACATCTCACAAACAAACTCAGGGATAACACATGCTAAGATCATAGAACCACGTGCATCACATATGTCCCCCCGTGGATTCCTTAACTACCCTCGTACCTTGCCTTCTTATCACTTGCATCCTCCATTACTCTCGAGCTCATGTGGAAAGGATAGTCTCATAATGGATGCAATAGCTTGTAATGGTAATCATGGCTCTTGGTGGATTTTGAGAGCAAGCCCTTGGTTGTCCGCACTTGCTTCCACTTGTGTGGAATCCTGCTTAAGGGTTTTCTCCATGGTGTTTTATGGAAATTATGGCTTGGAGGGTTCTCCCCTCGATTGCTTCTCAATCGCCTTCCTCTAGTTTGTGCATTGCCTTCCGCGTCTGCCTGCACTCATGGAAAAGGGCTCCCTTGGTCATTGTTTAAAGTGATTGGACTTGATCGAGGATGAGCTTGGAGACTTGCCCACTACAATCCACTCCATCTAAATTTAGTTTAGTGGTCTTTACTCATGGTATTAGAAGTCTCGATGCAGTAGACACAGAGCATTCAACAACTTAAAGATGAATGTGAGGCTCTTTGTTCTCAATTGGAAGAATTCCACCTTCGGCCTCCTCATGGCTCACCCCATCACATTGATCGCGGCAATTCAGAATCAACTTCATCTCCATCTCATCAACCCCCTCTGTGGGATTTGAATGTCCTTGCCCTAAGTTCTGGGCATGGGTTTTGAATTAAGATTGGTTTTCTTTCTTCACTTCTAGCTTATGAACTTTTTTGTATCTACATACTGGGGATCTATTACAGGGTATATAAAATTAGGCATTTTGGCCACCATGTAGACCTGAAACTTTTGTTTGTGCAACAATCTGGTTTCTATGGTTTTGGGAAGAGAAACTCCTTAGCTCATCTTTTAATTTTGAAACTATGTACCTGTTGTAATACTCGAGCGATTCCTGGCACATTTTTTCATTAATACAAATTCCCCCCTATATTGTTAAAAAAAAAAATTATTCGTTAATGAAAATAATGTTGAAATTAATTAGATAACACTTTTTCACATATAATGGAATATGAGTTACAAGTGTATAGTTTTGTAAATAATGGTGTTAGTGATGGACTTTAAACTGTGGGCAGGGCACAAACACCAGGGAAGAACTCCTTGGGGTATGGGCATCATTAATCTTAGCACATCGGTTAAACATTGCTCACCTACATGTCCTGGGGGATTCAAAGATTTTCATAGACTGGTTAAACCACATCTATAATTTACAAGTAACCTCTCACATGGGCTAGATGAGAAAGATCAGAGAACTCACTCCTCCCTTCACCTTCATCAAGTTTGATCATATATATAGGGAAGAGAATATGGAGGTAGATGCTCTATCAAAGCTTGCATTACAGGTACCGGAAGGAAGTATTCACTACAACAAATGGCAGGATGTCCATGAGGGCCCTCCACTTTCTTTACGTCTCTATCCATGATCGACATAGTTGCTGGACCGATTTCTTTTTTGCTACATCAGCTCTGATACTTAAACTGGGTTTTTTTTTGTCCAATATGCAATATTGAATATCTATGTAATCTGAATTTGGATAGATTTGTTGAGGAGGGCAATAGACTTAGTTTATATACAATTTGTAACTTTTGAGTGGGTTGTACTTCTTAGTTGTTATACTTTAATTTTGGACTTGGTGATTTTATTATTAATCTTAGTTCTTACTTTTTTGAGGGTGGTTATATTAGCAAGCCATGATTGTATTTTGAGAACAAACATATATTAATATATTGAGAAATTTTTTGGAACAAATAATGATGTTAGTATTACCTTAATTATTGGAGTACATGCTTATCTTATTAAACAAGATTTTGATATAGTTTTGTTTCTATATTCTAACTTGGAATTTGAGAGTTGATTATTTATTTTTATTATCAAACAATATGAATTTGAGAGTTGATTATTTATTTTTATTATAGAACAAGATTTTGATACAATTTTGTTTCTATAATCTAATTTGGAATTTAAGAGTTGATTATTTATTTTTATTTTTAACATGAGTAATTTGAGTTGTAAAATAAACCCAAAACTTGGTAATTTCAATTTCAAAACCTATAATGTGTTGAAGGATGTCATTTTTTGTTGGCCTATTAAATTTGTTTGTTTATTTTTAAACTAGAGTGAAATTAACTTATTTATTTTAATTGAATTAAACTCATTATTATTAATTGAATTAAAAGAATATGTGATATCAAATGAAAATGATGTTGAAATTAGTTAAAGAATATTTATTCACATAGAATGGAACTCGATTACAAGTGTATAATTTTATGATGATTTATGAATAGTGATATTAGTACCACCTTGAATAGTGATATTAGTACCACCTTAGCTCTCAAAACAAATGTCTACCTTATCTCTCATAACACATGTTTACCTTCTTGCATGGAAAGAAAGACATGAACTTTAGAATGGATTAAATTATTGCCTTATATTGGGGAGTTCTGATGTAGAAGACTAGTTGTTATACAGATATGGGATTTTGTAACTTCCATCTTTCTACAATGTCTATACGGGTTTGTTGTCCATGAACAACATAAGGTTGGAGCTAATCATTCACCACAATTTGAGGTCCCTAAATACACTTTTAGGCATTGATCTTTGTAGTAAAATTAGCAAGACAAGTTCCTCCAACTTGTTTCAAATTGGTCTAAGCTATAGGTAAGGGGATTCTAATTGGTTTCACGGTTATTTACACATCAATGAGACTATTTATTGTTTGATACACATAATGCCCTTTCTCCACTTTGTTATTGTTTTCCTTTGTAACTTTAAACACATTTTTTAGGACCAAACATCATAGAGATTGATGGATCGACGAGATCCATGCTCTTGAAAGGTAATTAATCGTGATGGGGTAATGCATAGAGTTCCTCGTGAGCATTTGTTTATCGGTGTAGTTGAGAACACACAAAAAGTTTGTGTATTCATTGGGCCCCATGTTATAGATGAGTTTGGGATGACAACAATATTTGGATTCATGGGACCAACACGTAGGGTGAAGGTATTATTATTATTATTATTTGTAGATGGTTTCATGGTAGTCGAATCTCTTATTATGATATTCCTATTGTTGACCTACTGAGAAGTTATCATGAGAACACATCTGACAACATCATTGTTTTGTGACATATGCATAAAGAAGATGAACATTGCAAGGATAGTCACTTGATTTTTTTAGGCTCATTTACGATGGAGTTGTTGGAGGTCAAGTCCACACTAAAAGAATTAGAGAAAGGGTTTTTTGTTAAGGGATACCTTTTTACCATTTTTAAATCAATAGATGTAAAGTTGATAGCGTGGCATTCATTAGTAGGATGGATTGACACAATTTACACTTGCATCAACTCAGTGATGGCAATGAGCATATCAAGTTTTAGGAGGGAGTGATTACTTATATGGTGTTATTATCAGACCAGTGAAGAACTATTTGTTTCTTCTTCTTTGATTGTAACTTTCACATTAATTTTTTTATGTTAAATTTCTATAGGAAAGGAAGGGTTTTCTTGATGGCTTACAGTGGAAGAAATAATAGAAACATTATTGAGAAGATGATATCTTGGGTGGGTATGCGTGCCAATGGAGATTATTTTGAGGGATGTGGGTTCTTAAATATTTCGCCATCCTTACCTATTTCCTTTTCTTTTGGGTTGTTCTATATTGCCTTATAGACATAAAAGTTTGGGTTGATTCTTTACAATTATTACACATTGTTTAGGATATGAGATTGCCATTGGATTTTCAAATAGTAAGGTATATAGACAAACACAAAGGCATGGATACGATCTCCATTTGGTTCCCTCGACACCTATGGGAAGTGCTCCATGGGTTGTATTGCAAGCAAAAGTGCAACAAATCTTGAGGAAATTAATTTTTACAATATGTTTATAGTTATTTAATAATTGGAGGTTAGTTCCCAATAACAACATAGACATATTGTGATTATCATATGGAGTTTATTTGAAAAAATGTAGTTTGGGAGTTTTGTTAAGAAACGTGCCAAAAAAATATTTTGGGTTCAACACCCCAAACATGTTTCAAAAGTTTTGTTAAATAGTTAGTTGACATCCACATTTTCTTTTGGCTCCGATTAGACCAAAGAGTAGTGAAAGGCATTGGCCCACTTGGGTTGAGTTTTCCATTAAATTCATCTGCCTTCTTTGGATTGCCTTGAAGACAACAAACACATTCAAAGAAATGTTATTTAGAGGTGATGGTATTGTGAATAAAGGAGTCACGGGCATCTAGGTACAAGTTAGGGAAACCAATATCATTGCAATCGTTTTCCTTGTAGGAGTATGAACCTCGCCTATTCAAATTTCCAAATTTGGATTTGTAGTCCTTGTTGTTTCCAAGGCTCTTACTTGCAATGTAATAGAGTATCCATCTAATACTTAGTGAAATCCTAGACCAACGACTCTCTAGGAATTTTCAAAAGTGAAATGACCTAGTGTTGTTACTATTGTTATTCCCCTATTTGGTGAAGTGGAAGAAAGACACAACAACCACTGAATGCAATACAAACCCTTCAATTTATATGTGATATGTCATTCTTGAATGCAATCTCTTTTTATTGCATTTGATTATAATCATTGTAGATGCATTTTAACTCCAAATCTATTAACCATTGAGAAGGATCAAACTGAAATTAAGATGCAAATCTCTTGGTCCCTAAAATATCTAGAGTTAAGATGTATCTACAGTGGCTTATTTGTATATATAGCCCAAGGGGTTATCTCAATTGATGCTGTCAATGTTGTTGGGAATTTGTTTAGTTTTGTGTTGGTAGGTTCCCAATTCGAATCCCCTTGTGTGAGGTGTGTAGTTGACCGATTTAAGGCTTATTTAAGGCTTAGAAACAAATATACTCAAAATTGTATCAAGCAAGGGGGTTTTGGAAGTTTACACTCAAGAAACCTGATGCAGGAGCATCGCCAACAGGTAACAAGCGCGCGTGGATGTGGATGACAGTTGGACAAGCGCCACCACATTTCTTGTTGAAATGTTTTGAAGTTTGAAAGTGCCATATAATTAATGGGATAGTTAATAGAGGCGTACTCACATTTATGGAGGAGCATTGTAATCAGACCTTAAGCGTCCCGCTCTCGTCTAAAGTAGATAGAGGCATTTATGCATAAGTTAATGTAGGTAGATAGAAATTAATTCTAGATTAGACAGTTTTAGAGCGCAAGAGGGAAACGGGATATAAACACCCTCATTGTGTAATTGTAAGAGGATTATGAATATAGAGCATAGAGAAGAGAATAGAGAACTGAAGTTGAAAACACCCATGTACAAAGATTTGAAGTAATAGAAAGAGCTTCGATTCAAATTCATGGTGTTGTATTTGTTCTCTGTGTATGCATGTTGAATGTTATGATCATGGATGTTTACTTTTTGTTATACATTTTCTTTATATGTTGTGTATATGATTTCATGCTTTGTGTTTGAAATTTGAGAGAGAGTAAGGAATGGGTTTCAATTGTTTCTCTATCTGAGCAAGAGTTCCTGCAAGGAGTGCAGTGAAGTTGTCCGCAAGGAGTGTGTTGACAAGAGTTCAGAGTTTTATCTCTGAAAGCTCAGAAGGGTTAACATCGTTCTCATTCTCACAGAAGTGCAAGTTGAGCACAAGAGTCATGCAAGGAGTGTGCATGCAGAGTAAAGTCTCAGAGTTTGTGAACCTAAGTGAAATTTTTGAGAGACTGTTGTCATAGGGAGTGCACAGAGTCGAGGAGGTTCAATATTTGAAGTAATTGAAGAATTTGCCGCAAGGAGTGTGTGCGGGAGTCTTTTTTAAGACTCGGAGTTGGAGAAAGCTCAGGAAGGATAGGGTCTTCGCAGTTGTCGAAGAAAATCACAGAATGTTGGTGCCTTGAGGCATTGAAAGGAGGCGTAGCAAGTTTGCATTGCAAGCGGGTAAGTTCTGCGGAGAAATACTTGGTTAAATTTGCAGGAATTGTCCAGGAAGAAACGGACGATCGGAATTCTTTGTGAAGAATTTGCGAAGTCACAAGAGTCGTCAGATCTTGCAGAGGAGCAGGAACGTTACGGCGAGCTTTCCTCAAGCGTAAGCTCAGAAGAAATCAGGGCCATTGGATTGCTCACGAAATCTCATTTCGGAGTTTCGTGAGTTGAAGGGTCAAAGGTTTTGCATCAAGGCTCGCGAAGTCGTGAAAGGCGAGTAGCGAAGTGGTGAGTGGATCAGATTCGTCCATCCAGGGAGGACAGGTGGCAAAGATCTAGAGATCTCGCAAATTCGGAGGTTTGCGAGGTGGGAGCCCAAAGGTTGGGTACTCTAGATTGCGAAAGGTGAAGTCCTGAAGGGGCGAAGAGACATGTGTGTGGGGCCAGCTATCAGTGACATGTATCGAGATTCGTATGTCGTATTTTTAAAGAAGTCAACACTCCATTGACCTCTCATGTCTCAGGGGTTCGTGAGACAAGAGCCGGGAGTTCAACATCAAACCTCACGAAATGGCGAGAAGAGAAAAGTGCTAGAGTTAGGCCTAGCCAGTGGTCACGCATGGAGGGCGCTGACAAGAGAAGGAGCGTGCCCGTATTGGCATTTCGGGTATCACGAGATTTGGAAGCAAGAGTTGTGGGACCCGGAAGGTAGAGGGGACATAGAACTTGAGCTTTGGATATCTCGAGTTCTTGGGTCGCGAAATCACGTTGACCATCGGATCAAAGGGAAGATCCAGAACCGTCGATTATTGTTTGGGGAGGCGGAACATTAAATTTCCAGCATTCTTTTCGGAACTCGACATATCGGTGTTCGGAGGTCTGAAGGTACTGTCACTTGACCACAAGACTCGCGAAATCGCGATTCAGATCTCTCGAAGTGCGAAGGGAGATTCGCCAAGGTTTACTATGGGTGCAGACTTTCCCGAAGGGGAAATAGAAGAGCCAATTGTCGAGAGCTCTTCGGGCCAAGTGGAAGAAGAACGATCATGTGTGCGTGGACTTCCGACCTGCGGGTTGGGAGGGCTGCGTCATCTTGGTATCAGAGCCTGATTCTTGTTTGTATATTTCAGGCAAGAAAAGCGAGAAGGAATTTCAACCATGTCGTCAAGGAGAAGAGACAGACAAACACCTGATCTACCAAAGGATAGGGAGGTGTCAAGAGAAAGAGGTAGGCAGGTGCAGAATCCAGAAGTGGAAAGAGATCTGCATGACATTCGCGCCACACTCGTGGATGTGGAAATAAAACAAAGGCGCACAGCTGATATTAGAGATGTCAATGAGTCTGAAAGTGAAGATGAAGCTGGACATGAAGAAGAAGAAATTTCAGCAGAAGATGCAGCAAATGAACGCTTGACTAGAGTTGTTGCAAGAATGAGTGCAAGAGCCAAAATGGACATTCCAGTTTATGAGGGAAACTTGGACGCGGAAGAGCTTCTAGACTGGATTAGAGCTCTGGACACATATTTTGACTATGAATATGTCGAAGAAGACAAGAAGGTCAAACATGCTATCACGAGACTTAAAGGACATGCATCATTGTGGTGGGATGAACTGCAAGATGACAGATGCTGCCAAGGTAAGCAGAAAATCAAGAGTTGGGATAGGATGATTGCAAAGATGAAAGCGAAATTCATTCCCAAGGATTATCAAATTTCTCTGTTTCGAAGAATGCAGAATTTAAGACAGAAGCTTATGTCAGTGAAAGAGTACACTGAAGAGTTCTACAGACTGAACATCAAAGCAGGTCATCGTGAAAGTAATGATGAAAAGGTTGTCAAGTATATGAATGGCCTGAGATACAAAATTCAGGATGAGATGAGCATGATGACCATCTGAACGGTGGAATATGATTATCAAATGGATCTAAAGGCGGAAGAGAAGTTGAGCCAAAAACAAGGTCAAAGAGGTCGAGGCAAAAGTCAATCCAGGGGCAAATTAGTCGTCCAAGATAGAAATCAGAAGCCTAAGGAAGAATGGAAGAAACCTCAGATTGAGAGAGGTGGAATCTCACAGAAAGGGAAATATGTTGGACAGAGAAGGCAGTATGCTAATCAGAGAGGAGAGTATGTTGATAACAACATTTTTCCTCCTACTAGAGGTAGAGGAAGAGGAAGAGGTGGAGTGATAACATGCTTCACGTGTGGAATGGTCAGACACAAGTCTTTTGAATGTCCAGACAAGAAGAAAGAGGAAGGAGAGACTCGCATTGCTGAAGCACAAAGGCGAAATTTTGAGGCAGAGGATGTTGAAGGAAGAAGATCGTTGATGATGCGAAAAGCTCTTTTGACACCAGAGAAGGAAGTGGAGAGTTTGATCCAAAGGAATAGACTTTTTCGGACTGCTTGCAAGACGAAGGACAGGGTATGCAAGGTCATTGTGGACAGTGGTAGCACGAATAATCTCGTTTCAACAGAGATGGTAGAAAAATTGGAGCTGGAGACGATTGATCATCCAAGCCCATACAGAGTGTCGTGGTTCCAAAAAGGACATCAGGTAAATGTCACTAAGCAATGTTTAATTGAGTTTAAAATAGGAGGGTATAAATATGAAATACTCTATGATGTTATTCCTATGGATGTTTGTCATCTATTGTTGGGTAGACCGTGGCAATATGACAGAAATGTGATTCATGACGGGAGAATGAACACATACACCCTAGAGAAAAATGGGAGAACTCACATGTTGTTGCCGATCAAAGATAAAGAAATGAAACCTGAGGTGAGAAACACTGTACTTCTCATGAGTGTGAAGGAACTTCTTACAGAGGTTAATAAGAAGGAGGAACGACAATTCATTGTGGTCAGGAAGCCAAGGATTGTTTTAACCAGCACAATGGTAGATGATTTACCAAAAGAGGTTCAGGAACTGTTGGAAGAGTTCGTTGACATAGTAGTGGATGAACTACCTCGTTCATTTCCACCGATTAGAAGTATAAGTCATCAAATTGATCTCATACCTGGAGCTAGTTTTCCAAACAAAGCAGCGTACAGATTGATGTTGCAGGAGAATGAAGAGGTCAAAAGACAAGTCTAGGATTTGTTGGACAAAGGTTTGGTCAGGGAAAGATTGAGTCCATGTGTTGTTCCGACAGTACTTAGTCCGAAGAAAGATGGAGGCTGGAGGATGTGTATTGACTTGAGGGAAATCAACAAAATAACCATCAGGTACAAATTTCCATTGCCAAGGATGGATGATTTGATGGATTGCTTAAGTGGGGCCAAATTGTTTTCAAAGATTGATTTGAAAAGTGGTGATCACCATATTCATATGAGAGAAGTTGATGAATGGAAGACAACCTTCAAGACTAATGAAGGGTTGTATGAATGGCTTGTTATGTTGTTTGGTTTAACAAACGCTCCGAGTACTTTCATGAGATTGATGAATGAAGTCCTGAAGGATTTGATCGGAAAATTTGCCATTGTGTATCTGGATGACATACTGATTTTCAGTAAAACAAAGGCAGAGCATCTGAAACATTTGGCTACAGTGATGAAGAGGTTACAGCAAGAGAAGTTGTTGATAAACATGAAGAAATCCTCATTCATGAAGACAGAGCTCATTTATTTGGGTTTTGTTATTTCTGCAGATAAGTTGAGGATGGATCCAGATAAGGTGGAGGTGATTAAGAATTGGCCATCACCAAAAAGTATATTTGAGGTGAGAATTTTTCACGGATTAGCTAGTTTCTACCGGAAGTTCATCAGGAATTTTAGTGGAATTAGTGCACCGATAATGGACACAATGAAGAAGAGACACAAGTATTTTCATTGGACGGAAGAGGCTGAGAAAAGCTTCAATTTGTTGAAAAGGAAAATATTGGAACAACCAATTTTGGTGTTGCCTAATTTCCAAAAGACATTTCAAGTAAAATGTGATGCAAGTGGATTTGCAATAGGGGCAGTCTTGAGTCAAGAAGACAGGCCGATAACATATTTCAGCGAGAAGCTGAATGAAGCCAAGATAAAATACTCCACGTATGATAAGGAATTCTATGCTATTATTCAGGCATTGAAGAAATGGAGACATTACTTAATTCCTAAAGAGTTTGTCTTATACAGTGATAATCATGCATTGCAATTTGTGACTCAATAGGAGAAGTTGAATCAAAGACATGTTAAATGGGTTGAATATATGCAAAATTTTAGTTTTGTGATTAAACATATTTATGGTACTGCTAACAAAGTTGTTGATGCTTTGAGCAAGAAATGTTTGCTATTTGAGGAGTTCAGAATCAAAACATTGGGTTTTGATGATCTCAAGGACATGTACAGAGATGATCCAGATTTTAAAGACGCGTATGAAGTAGCTGAGAATCCAATTCTCAGGGATAGAAGCCAATGGGCAGAATACATGATCCAGGAAGGATTATTGTTTAAAGGTAATCAACTTTGTATTCCAAAATGCTCAAGGAGGGAGAATTTTCTAAAGGAGAAACATAGTGGAGGATTGGCCGGACATTTCGGTCATGACAAGATGTTCGCAAAGTTCAATGAGTCATATTTTTGGCCAGGAATGCGAGCAGACGTCAAAATATTTGTGGACAGATGTAGAATTTGTCAACATTCAAAAGGAAAGAGGAAAAATGTAGGTTTTTATCAACCATTACCCATACATGAGAGGTCGTGGGATGCAATCAGCATGGACTTCATATTAGGGTTGCCAAGAACACAAAGAGGGTTTGACTCAATCTTTGTTGTGGTGGATAGATTTTCCAAAATGGCACATTTCATTCCATGTCAGAAAACCAGTGACGCGACTCACATTGCGAACCTGTTTTTCAAAGAAGTCATTCGACTTCACGGCTTACCAAAGAGCATAGTTTCGGATCGAGACACTAAGTTTGTAGGACACTTCTGGAGAATCTTATGGAAGAAGTTGGGAACAAACTTGTCGTTTAGTTCATCTTATCATCCTCGGACAAATGGACAGACAGAAGTCATGAATAGAAGTTTAGGAGACTTGTTGAGGAGCTTGGTGACAGAACACCACAGTCAGTGGGACAACATATTACCACAGGCAGAGTTTGCTTATAACAACTCGCTTAATAGGAGCACAGGGCAGAGTCCATTTCAGATTGTCTATGGCATGCAACCAAGAGGAATTTTTAAGCTGAGAGATTTAGAACAGATTGTGATTAGGAGTGCTAGTGCAGAAGATTTCGTAGAGGCGATGAAGGAACTTCACAGCCAGGTGAAGGAACAATTGCAGAGTTCGAGCCAAGAATATAAGCGGAGAACAGATCAACACAGGAGACAACTTCAGTTCGAAGTTGGTGATTTGATCCTTGCACATTTGAGAAAAGAAAGGTTCCCAAGTGGAACGTATAATAAACTGAAGATGAAGAAAATCAGACCATGTAAGGTCTTGAAGAAATTTCGGGCAAATGCATATGAGATTGAATTACCCGATGGGATCAGAATTTCTCCGATATTCAATGTCTTGGATTTGTACCCTTATAAAGCTGAGGAAGCAGAAGCAGGTAGTGAAGAGTCAGAGGTTCAGTGGACAAAACAAATGCCAGTTGCAGAAAAGCCACAGATGGAGCGCATACTGGACAAAAGAGTTGGTAAGAGTACCAGATGAAAGCAATACTTTGAATATTTGGTCAAGTAGAAGGGCCATCATGTTGAAGATGCCAGCTGGGAGAACGAAGTCGAAATAAAGAAGCATGGACATACCGTGTGAGAGCTCATGGACAGGAGCCCATGAAAATTTTCAAGCGAGGGAGTATGATGCAGGAGCATCGCCAGTAGGTAGCAAGCACGCGTGGATGTGGAGGACAGCTGGACAAGCGCCAGCACATTTCTTGTTGAAATTTTTTGAAGTTTGAAAGCGCCATATAATTAATGGGATAGTTAATCGAGTCATACTCATATTTATGGAGGAGCATTGTAATCAGACCTTGAGCGTCCCGCTCTTGTCTGAAGTAGATAGAGGCATTTATGCATAAGTTAATGTAGGTAGATAGAAATTAATTCTAGATTAGACAGTTTTAGAGTGCAAGAGGGAAACGGGATATAGACACCCTCATTGTGTAATTGTAAGAGGATTATGAATATAGAGCATAGAGAAGAGAGCAGAGAACTGAAGTTGAAAACACCCATGTACAGAGATTTGAAGTAATAGAAAGAGCTTCGATTCAAATTCATGGTGTCGTATTTGTTCTCTGTGTATGCATGTTGAATGTTATGCTCATGGATGTTTACTTTCTGTTATACATTTTCTTTATATGTTGTGTATATGATTTCATGCTTTGTGGTTGAAATTTGAGAGAGAGTAAGGAATGAGTTTCAATTGTTTCTCTATCTGAGCAAGAGTTCCTGCAAGGAGTGTTGTGAAGTTGTTCGCAAGGAGTGTGTTGACAAGAGTTCAGAGTTTTATCTCTGAAAGCTCAGAAGGGTTAACGTCGTTCTCATTCTCGCAGAAGTGCAAGTTGAGCACAGGAGCCGTGCAAGGAGTGCGCAGGAAAAGTAAAGTCTCAGAGTTTGCGAACCTGAGTAAAATTGTTGAGAGACTGTTGTCGCAGGGAGTGCACAGAGTCGAGGAGGTTCAATATTTGAATTAATTGAAGAATTTTCCACAAGGAGTGCATGTGGGAGTCTTTTTTAAGACTCGAAGTTGGAGAAAGCTCAGGAAGGATAGGGTCTTCGTAGTTGTCGAAGAAAATCACATAAGGTTGGTGCCTTGAGGCATTGAAAGGAGGCCCAAGTTTGCATTGCAGGCGGGTAAGTTCCGTGGAGAAATACTTGGTTAAATCTGCAGGAATTGTCCAGGAAGAAATGGACGGTCGAAATTCTCCTTGAAGAATTCGTGAAGTCACAAGAGCCGTCAGATCTTGCAGAGGAGCAGGAATGTTACGGCGATATTTCCTCAAGCGTAAGCTCAGAAGAAATCAGGGTCGTTGGATCGCTCACGAAATCTCATCTCGGAGTTTCGTGAATTGAAGGGTCAAAGGTTTTGCATCAAGGCTCGCGAAGTCGCAAAAGGCGAGTAGTGAAGTGGCGAGTGCATCAGAGCCATCCATCCGGGGAGGACAGGTGGCAGAGATCTAGAGATCTCGCGAATTCAGAGGTTCACGAGGTGGGAGCCCAAAGGTTGGGTATTCTAGATTGAAAAGGCGAAGTCCCGAAGGGGCGAAGAGACGTGTGTGTGGGGCCAGCTATCAGTGATGTGTATTGGGATTTGTGCATTGTCTTTTTAAATAAGTCAACACTCCGTTGACCTCTCGTGTCTCAGGGGTTCATGAGACAAGAGTCGGGAGTTCGACATCGAACCTCACGAAACGGCGAGAAGCGAAAAGTGCTAGAGTTAGGCCTAGTCAGTGGTCACGCACAGAGGGCACTGACAAGAGAAGGAGTGTGCCCATATCAGAATTTCAGGTATTGCGAGATTTGGAATCAAGAGTTGTGGGACCTAGAAGGTAGAGGGGACATAGAACTTGAGCTTTGGATATCTCGAGTTCCTGGGTCACGAAATCGCACTGACCGTCGGATCAAAGGGAAGATCCAGAACCGTCGATTACTGTTTGGGGAGGCGTAACATTAAAGTTCCAGCATTCTTTTCAGAACTCGGCATATTAGTGTTCGGAGGTCTGAAGGTATTGTCGCTTGACCACAAGACTGGTGAAATCGCGAGTCATATCTCTCGAAGTGCGAAGGGAGATTCGTCGAGGTTTACTATGGGTGCAGACTTTCCTGAAGGGGAAATAGAAGAACCAATTGTCGAGAGCTCTTCAAGCCAAGTGAAAGAAGAACGATCCTGACATGTGCGTTGACTTCCGACCTGCGGGTTGGGAGGGTTGTGTCAAAACCCCCAAAGAGGAAAATTATATTCAATCATTCATTCTCATGTTTATTTATATTACATAGTAGGTCCTTTTTTATTGAATAGGTAACCATAAAAATATGTCATAATGTTACACATGAAATTTGCACACCTAGGTACCTTGCCCTAAGTGTCGTAAAGTGTCATATAAGTGTCGCATACACCTTGACACCATGGAATAACCTATGTCACAATCCCTAGTC
>JZKD02S1435667.1:148718-174088 GCA_000966675.3 Picea glauca | reverse complement strand
TTGAAATATTTCCTCTTTAAAATCCTTGAGAGATATTTCCTCCCCAAAATCCTTAAGAGATATTTTCTCCCCAAATATCTTAGAGATCCCTTTCTTAGTGGATCTGATGAGAGATTCTCCCATGGTGGTTAAGTCTCCAAATCTTATATAATAAGGGATTTCCATGGAGGAGAGGAAATGGAGATTGAGAATTATACCAAACTTATGATCTCATGAGTGGTATTGGAACATCAACATTCTGCGTGTGGACTGTTTAAGCAAGGGTTTGGACAAAGGGAACTTGATGAAGCTGTTGCACTTGCATCTATGGTTGTAAGTTTTCTTCATTGTTGTTCTTATGAATATAATATGCTTGGCCTGTTTCTTTCAATTCTGTGTTTGATCTCACATGTATTTGTCTCTAATAGATAGATCTATTTCAAACTAATCTCAGTAGAGTAGGAAGTTGTTTGTACTTTTGTTTGTCTACAGGGATTATCGAGGAGTTCAATATTGGAGCTCAACTCGGACCGTGCAGGGACAAACATTAGTAAAGGGTACTTATTTTCTCCTTCCTCCTCACACATTAGTTTATCTATATCTAAAAGGAAGCCAGTGACCATGATAAGCATCTTCTGTCTTAAGAGTTAAGAGTCTAGCTCTCAAGAGGAGATCTACCAGTCCGCAGGGAGATTTTCCTTCAACACATAATAATATATTGTGTTCAACCCATGGAGGCTTCACCCTGTTGACCAATATCTTATCGCATTCATTCATAAAGGGGGTTTTTTAATTGTGAAAATCAAGTCAATATATTGTAGGTATTGGGGGGGGGGATGTGCAGTCTCAAGGGGTTTATAGGTATTGGGTGTTAATGTTTATGCCATTATTATAGCTCTTTGCATTTCAATAGATAAGAGCATAATAACAACAAGATCACTGAGAAATACACATTCACAAGAGACACAACATTTATCCTGGGAAACCCTATAGGGGAAGAAAACCCAACAAAACTTCCTTATCATAAATAGCTTAAACAATGTTCAAGAGATAACTCAAACCAATACAGAAATTCCTCCCCAAGATATGCGCCACTCTTCTCCTCCTCTCTCTAGTAATTGCAGCTTGCCTCATAAGAGAATGAGCAAGTGAGTTGTGTGTTTGAAGTGAGGCACTAGCCTCCCATATATACAAGACTGGCACATGTGAGAGGGTGTCACTGGCAAGGTCGACCTCTCACTCTAGGTGGGTAAACCCACCTTTAATTAATTATGGGTCTTTAATAGTAACTGTTGGGGCCAACTTCTTGTTCTGCCCTTTATAATTGTTCGATGACCAATCCGCAAAAGGGGATTTGGTCCTTATACAATTACCGACATGATTAATCCACAATGGGGATTAATCCAATAACAATAATAATAATAATAATGACATGATTAATCCGCAATGGGGATTTAATCCAATGAATAAAATAATAATAAGAATGCTCTTTGCGGTTACATTATTTCAACATTGCGGGGGTATAAAAAGAGGCATATAGTTAAAATAGGGGTTTATTTTATTGGAAATATGTATTGGGAGGGGGGTTCAATAAAATGATTTTGGGAGCTATTTATCAATATCTAGTGAAATTAGGGGTATCCTTTAATATCCCACGAACATTGGAGCTATGTCATAGGTTCACTGAGTGAATACCTCATGGTTCAACCATATGCATAACTGTCTCCCATAATCTCTCCTAAATCTCTCAATTGATTCTATGAAATCTTCATCCATAACTTCTCTCATTGTCCTCATCTTGTTCTTATGTAGACTTATGTATAGTCTACTTCACTACATATTAAATTGCAATCATATTATTTAGACATTAATCATTATAAGTGGGATTTAATCCTTCATACACCACCTACAAATACTGATGATTTCAATATTTAATCATCATCTTTTGTCTCTTCAACCAATCCAATCTTCATCTTCTTCTATTGTCTTTGTCTTCAATCTTCACCTTTGACATTAATTTTAACTGGCTCTTGTACTTGAAAAATATATAAACATCACTTTGTCTATGTCCATATAAAATTGTCACCATCCACCATAATACATGGGTTGCTAGTTGTTGTATCCATTAGTTCTCTAGGAAACATTTCCTTGTACATGATTCAACAACAATTTTTGGATTACAAACCTTTTCCACTCCCCTTTCATCATCATCAATCGTCATTATGGGTTTTCTTTGATTTACCCTTAACTAAATCCTGTGTTTTTGTGAGTTATCCTCAACCATTACACTTCTCAAGTGTTTTTTTATCTTACTACAAATCATTCATTACACCAAGTAGTTTTTGGTTAACCACAAACATTCATTTATCACATGTGGTTTGTGGTTTACCATGAACCATCAAAAATTAAGTGGCTCATTGAAATCCTCTCATTGAAATTCATCTTACATTCAAATCAAGCTTCATAAATTATTCCTTCCTCCTTATGCAAATTCAAAGTAGTTGAGTCAATCATATAGTTGATTGTGAATAGCTTGATCACTCAAGTGATGAATCCAATGGTTGTTGGTCTTGAATTTCATGATCTGAGCATACTTTGATAGTGCATTTTCATTTAACAATCCTTTGTCCCCCTCTTTTCTGCAATATGAGATTACTACATGCTATACATGTTTTTGGTTAACATGTGCACTAATTCCAAGATCTTTGGACTCAATAAGAACCCATTTGGCTATCTTCGACTTGGTTACCAATCACAAATTCAATATCATGATTTTGTCACCAATTAGAAAATAATTTCAAGTCAAGGACTACATGAAAGACATGTATGATTGAAAACAACAAAATATACCTCTGCATACTAGGATAATACTTCATTACATACTAGGATCTTTATACGCAATAAGAACTTGTTTTGGCTATCTTCGACTTTGTTACTAATTAAAAATTCAATATCATGATTTTGTCACCAATTACAAATTCAATATCATGATTTTGTCACCATTTACAAAATAAATTCAATTCAAGAACTACAAGTGGGATATGTCTTATTGAAAACAACAAAATATACCTCCACTTTACAATGATCTTAATTGACTTTTCTTTCATCTGTTTCTTCCCTCTACATTCTCTTGGAATCATTGCTAGTAATCACTTGTAAACAATCTTCAATGCTAGTATCATTCTTAGACAATGACAATCTGCAACCATTTTTCAGTTTTGTGGTGACCAATAGAAAGAAAGTAGTCATCATATTTACCATTTATATGACTTCTATTTACACATCTTCTAAATTAAACCTACAACCTCATGTAATCAAAGGATGACACAAGTTAATGGTTTCTTCTCACTGACTTGAGTCTTTCATTATTTAATAAAAATATTGGGAGTGTCTGTATATTGTCTTGCAATGCCTTCTATAGTAGAGAAACCAGTGGCTCGTTGAAATCCTTATTGAATTTTGTATTACAATCAAGCTAGGCATTGCAAACTATTCCTTCCTCCTCATACAATCTCAAAGTAGTTGAGTTGATCACATGCTTGGTTGTGAATAACTTGATCACTTGAGAGATGATTCCAATTGTTTTTGGTCTTGACGTTAATTATCTAAACATAATTTCATAGTGCATTTCAAAAAACAATCCTTTGTCCTCATATTTTTTACAATCTCATAACACTACATACACTACATTTTTTTGGTCAATGCATGCACTAATTCTAGGATGTAGGGAAACATAAGGGATGGACATATATATTTTTTTCCAAGGAAAATATCGCAAGGAATCCCAAGGGATGCTTCCCCGCATTTGTGGATAACATCCCTAGTAAACCCATCGATTTATACTTATGCACATCATATAATGGGATTTAAACCTTATGGTCACTGAAAAAACTAGACAAATGACCAACAACACCGGTAACAATTGATTAAGCTAACCCCTTAGAATAACTTCCCCATAATCCACATATGGTAAATGGGGTAAATCGACTATCCCTAAGTTCCAAGCACGTAACCTCGAGGGGATTAAGAGAGATGAACCCATGACCTTGCCAACTTGAGGGAGAGATCTCATGTTTGGCTCATCACTACTTGAGAGAACCCTTGGAGCTTGGGATATATATGTATGCATGTATGTATCCCAAGAGTTAGATCAATTGATTAAAACATCCCCCTAAGGCATGTTGTCGACAAGAAGGCCATAAGTCACATGTTCGAATTTAGTTGAGCCCTTGGGGTTACCAACTACTTTTGTGGATGGTGGTTGAATCGCCCTTTATTCTAATATTTTGAGGAATAAGAGGGATTTCACGAGGTTTTTCTTGGAAATATACATTCACTACCACAATACAGGGTTTTAGTATTGTATCTCAATGAAATTCTCCAACAACAAAAAATCAACTTTTAATTACGGAAAATGTGATGCCAGAGGGTGTGTTTCATTTTGAGTCGACTAGTTTGATGTGTGCTCCTTAAATTTTTATTTTTGAGTTGACATAGCATTGCATTTTGTCATTAAATTATTTAAAAAAAAATACATTTGCATCTCTGTCGTGTCAAATACATTTTGCTTATGTCATTTTAGCATCATAATGCACTGATTTGTGCATCGATGTTATTTTAAAGCATCATTTTTACACATATTTAACATCAATTTGTGATGAAGTAATGCCATTATTGTGTCATAATACAAATTTTTTTTTTTGTCGCATTGCATCTTCTTTAAAATGTTTTTAAAATCACTAAAAATACTTTTTACACCGAATTAACATCAAAGATGCGTCAATTTAACATCAAATTTACAATGTAATTATAATTAATGTTTTAATTATTTTTATTAATATAAATGCTATTGATTATTTTCTCTCCCCTAATGATCAATTGGGGAGGTCACAGGTTTGACTCTCCTGATCCCCTAAGGGTGAGGCTTCATAATCAAGGCTGATGGTTTATCCTCTTTACCATCCATGGATCATAGGGAAGTAATTGTTGTTTTCATATTATTGTGGTGAGGAATTTCAGAAAAAATTTCCGGATTACCCACAGTTGAATCCATTTTGTCATCGACGTTTCAAATCCTCGAACTGGATTCATGTTCAGGACCAATCGTCGAATGTGAGAACTATGAATCATCATTATAAATACAATATGTGGGAAATTTTGGAGCTAATCTCGTCAGCTGGATTTGAAGACCTAAAAGAAATAACTTAAGAGCACTATGATAAAAACCTAAAAAGAAACCTTATGCTTATGCTGAGAGATTAATGTTTGATAAATAGATTATTAATTGTATTGAATAATAGATTTAAAAGGTTTAGTAATATTTAAAATATATTAATAGGTAATAGGTAATAATGAGTAATAAGAAGTACATATTAATGTAATAAATGTTGATAGTTAATAAGTAATATATATTAATAAGTCATACATAAATTAATAAGTGATTAATAATACATAATGATAGGATAGTATTATTAAGTAATATTAAGTGATATATGTTGAGAGGTAATAAGTAATATTAAACAAGTGTTGCATGGCAGCGTAGTCCTTGCCAAGTTGAATTGGGAATAAATGCATAGGGATGGGGGAAAAGTAGCGAAGATGTGGTAAGTGGCATGAACCACGGGTGGTATCCATGCAGTAAATGACACATGGCCTCTAGAGTCCCATTTATTTTTTGAAACTGTATAATCCATTTTGCTATGTTCAAACGAAATGTGTGTTCCTACCTTATGTTCAATGTATACTTTCAAGTGGTTAGAGTTAAGTACAATTTCCATAGACCATCTAGCATGTATGTCTCTATATGTGCCAGGACAAAAAAAAATTATATGCATAGTAGGAGAAAAATATATGCATGAGGAAAAGATAATTCAAATTAAATAAACACAATTTCTTGACATTCAACATAGTGGAAGATAAAAAATTATGAGCACAAAAATATAAAAGGAGATAAAAAGTAGTTTTATTTGAAATATATCAAAAAATAATATTGTATGTTACATATTCCTGGAAATTTAGATTTGTTTTTCATATAGACTAGGATTGGGGCTCCCGCAGACCATAAGAGAAATATGTACAAGAAATAGGACTGTGGAGAGAAGAAGTGGGCGACGGTAGAGTGTAATACCTAAAAAGAAGAAATTGAAAGGTATTAGTCTTTGGCTAGACATTTCTATTTAAAAAGGTGGAATAACTGGATTAATAAACAAAGCAGGATGTGATCAGTATAAACTTACAGTGATGGTACATATCACCCCTTTTGCTATTTGCTTACTGATGCCTTTTTATTGCTGTCGTCGATGGCTACTGGAATCGTGTCAACTGCCTGTTGCCTTTCGTCGGCGACTTACTTCAATTCCCTTTCGACCCATTCTTAAAAGTAGCTTCTCAAGGGGGCGACATTGATCTCATTCTGGATTTTTATGTTGAAAATTTCATTTTCTAATTACCTTAGATCAATAGAAATATTACCCAGAGCATGATCAATTTCTTTATTATGTACCGAATAGTCGACTAGCCAATTGTCGACGTCATCTTCACCATATTCAAGGATGTTGTAAAACTTTTCTAAAGACAACGCCTTAAAAATATCAACTTGTTCATCGAAGGCTTGCTTAGCTAAGGGCAAGGAGTTGACGATTAACTTAGGGTCTTGGACCTCGTCAATCCTTCCGGCTAAGTTTATTTTGGTCAATTTTGTGAATAATTTTTCTTTCTTTGATATGGCTTGTTCACATGATTAGACAATGAGATGCAGGTTCTTCACTTTCTCTTTCCAGCATGCATTTACTTGAGTGATCTGGTTTTTGGAGGGGAGATCTTGTTGTCTTCTTCTCATTTATGTCATGTTGTTGACATGGGTGCCAAAAGGAAGGACAGTATCTAAATAGAAACATTCTTCATTTTTTAAATTCGTCTGCAAATGTTCGAGCAAAGTATGTGCCCTTGTTCCAAGGGAAGCCATACTTTGTGATGTTTCCCATGCCTCAGTAATCAGTTCCATTCTTTTCTTGATATTATTCTCCACATATCCTCTACACAATGCAAGGAGGTCGGAGGATCCTTTTAAATTGGCTGCAGGGGTGGCAGGCATGGCTATTGCTAAAGGACTGGCAAGCAATGTTTCACACACCCACTATGACAACTAAGATTTTTCACCTTTTTTTCTCCTTTTTCTCGAGGGACAAAATCCCCGAATTTCTATGGGGCCTATCACAGACCCTCCCTTCCCTTATGCTCCCCCATGTGATCGTTGGCTATGACCACAGGCCTTACCAAAAAGGTGCTTCTGGATTTCACAATTCGGGGAATCGTGATGCAAGCATTCCCCTGTTCTCTGTCTTTCGAAATGCCGAAACCCGAAAGGGTCTAACAGATCCTTATCTCCTCCCTTGGGTCGCTTTTCATACGACTGGTCCTATGACCTGGTGTTGTTCCTCTAAATGCTTTCGGGGTTTTGCGATTTGGGAAATCTCAATGCAAGCATTCCTCCTTTCCCTTTTAAAATCCCCGGAACCCGAAAGCCCGATATCATCCTGATATATGATCTAGATCATCGACTTGATCAACGACCCGGATTAAGTCCAGACACAAAACCTTTTGGGATTTATGGCGAGGTCTTCACTCCTATTCCTCTGATGTCTAGAACCCCGGTGGCCTTAGATCTTTGCCTCGCGTCCCTACAAATGGGTGGTCCATATTCTTTCGGGACTCCTCCTCCCTACCACAAGACCCTGTTCGGTGACCTAGGGCTCATTCACAAAGCGCATCGGGGTTTCGCGTACCGGGATTTCGCCACTGGCGAAGACGAGGGGTCTTTCCCTTGGGTTTCCCGGGTATCGAAAGGCCGAAACACCAAAACCTATTCACGCTAAACCATTTCGGGGTTTCGCATATCGGGATTTCATGACTGGCGAATACAAGGGAACTTGCCCTTGGGTTTCCCGGGTGCTGAAATGCCGAAACACCAAAACCTATTCACGTTAAACCATTTTAGGGTTTTGCATATCGGGATTTCATGACTGGCGAATACAAGGGAACTTGCCCTTGGGTTTCTCGGGTGTTGAAACACCAAAACACCAAAACCTATTCACGCTAGACCATTTTAGGGTTTCACATATCAGGATTTCGCGACTGGCGAATACAAGGGAACTTGCCCTTGGGTTTCTCGGGTGCCGAAACGCCAAAACACCAAAACCTATTCACTCTAGACCATTTCGGGGTTTCACATATAGGGATTTCGTGACTGGCGAATACAAGGGAACTTGCCCTTGGGTTTCCCGGGTACCAAAACGCCGAAACACCAAAACCTATTCAGCAAGACCATTTTGGGGTTTCACGTATCTGGATTTCGCGACTGGTGAATACAAGGGAACTTGCCCTAGGGTTTCTCGGGTGCTGAAACGCCGAAACACCAAAACCTATTCACGCTAGACCATTTCGGGGATTCACATATCGGGATTTCATGACTCGCGAATACAAGGGAACTTGCCCTTGGGTTTCCCGAGTGCTGAAACACCAAAAGCTATTCACGCTAGACCATTTTGGGGTTTCACATATCAGGATTTCATGACTGGAGAATACAAGGGAACTTGCCCTTGGGTTTCCTGGGTGTCGAAACGCCGAAACACCAAAACTTGAGAGAACCACTCTCTCTTGTACAAGGTTTCCATACTCAGATTCCATGATCCTTCAGCGGTTTCTTGGGTAATTATCCCTAGGCTTGGTGACCAGACTGAAAAGCCTTCCTAAGTCACCAAGCTATGAACTTATGTGACAGGGGTGAAGTAAACTCATGGGTTTACTAAAACGGTAGTCTTTTCAAGGAACTCACTCTGGCTCTGGAATGCGAGGGAACTTCCTGAAAGGAGGTGCCTTTGGGGAAATCAAACCAAGGCATAGCGTGAGTCAAGTAAGTGGGACAAATCTCTAGGGAACGGAATCATAATATGAACTTGTTCATTCTATATATAAATCGATTATGGTCATATAAGTATAAGCATGCATCCACTATTTCCGATCAAAACACCAAGCAAACACTTCTATACATAAACCATTTATAAGTGTACAAACATGAGCATGTGTTCCAGGATATTCAATTCAAGATACAAGATACAAACACTTATCAAAAAACACCAGGTGTGACGCGATTGTTGAGAGGGGTGCTCGTTTCCACTCAACCGTAGGCTCAGTGACTCCAAACGGATTTACCACTAGCCACCCCCGAGCTAGACCACGATGCTTGAGGTTCAATTTTCTACTTCTGGCTCAACGAAAATCAAGGACGAAGGTTACTCTCCTTCTCCTATGTTCATAACTCCCTGTGTTTCCGAAGTTTCTCCAGTTCTTCCCCGTGATCCCTGTCGCATGCATTCTCCTTTCTTCTCTCTCCCCTCTTACCACACTTCCTCTCTCACCTTTTTCTCTGTAAGATTGTGTGTGGCGTGAATTTTCCCGCCCACAGTCAGGTCTGGGAGTTGTTACGGATGGGAGGTTCACCCCCATCCCCTCATTAACTCTTGACGAGCCTCCCCACCTACCAATCTGACAGGAAATCCATTCCGGGGTCAGAGAATTGCTTTGGTCTTTGAGCAAGTAAAACCAGTACGGTACTGGCTCGATGGAAGTTAACGCAACCATTCCAGGTCCCTTCCACCACCTCTCATTATCCATCCTGGTCTCTTTTAGCATATCCCCCTCCCAGCAGCCATGCAACACATATTCATAACATAATTTACATTCATCGACCTTTCATAAAAAGGTCCGTCAAATCAAACATTCATGTCTTTGAGTTTGCCATAGTTCTTGGCCAATATAGTTATTTTTATAGACAGGGAAAAACAGGGTGTTACAATTCCCTCCCCCTTAAAGGAACATCATCCTCGATGTTCTATCTATCAATATGATGTGTATGTACAGAAGTAAACAAAATCGGATATGCTTGTTTCATGGCATCTTCCATTTCCCAGGTAGCCTCATCTGGGCCAAAATGTTTCCATTGCACCTTGACCTGTGCACTGGTTCGGTTCCTGAGTGGGGTTTCCTTTCTATCCAGTATGCATTGAGGTTCTGGAAGGAATTCTCCCTCTGGTTCCACCTGGATCACAGACCAGACAATTATATGATTAGAATCATGTACATATTTCTTCAATAATGAAACATGGAAAACATTATGTGCTTTTACTGTGGGAGGAAGTGCTAGCCTATAGGCTACAGGTCCCACTCTATCTAGAACTTCAAAGGGTCCACAATACCAAGGTGCCAACTTGGCACAATCTCCCATCCTTAGGGAACTCTTCCTGGGCCTAACTCTGAGATATGCGTGGTCTCCCGTCTTGAATTCTCTTGGAGTTCTCTTTCGGTCGGCGTAACTTTTCTGTTTGTTCTGAGCAACCTTCAGATTCTGTTTTATCTGAATCACTTATTGTTCCATTTCTTTCAGCACGTCGGGTCCAATAGTAATTATGTTTATGGGATTACTCCAACTGACTGGAGTGTTGCACGGTCTACCATAGAGGACTTCGAAAGGACTCGTCTTCAGGGATTCTTGGTAGCCGTTTTTGTAGGCGAATTCCACCAGTGGAAGGTAATCTTCCCACTTCTTGGGTTGATACATTACATGCATTCTTAGCATGTCTTCCAATATTTGGTTCACTCTTTCCATCTGTCCATCGGTTTGAGGATGATAGGCTATGCTAAACAGTAATTTGGTCTCCAAACCAACCATCAAGGATTTCCAAAAGTTGGAAGTAAACTTCATGTCTCTGTCAGACACGATCTCTTTAGGCATACCATGTAATCTGAATATCTCCTTCATGAATATGCTGGCGATATCTATTGTCATGAAATTCAATTTTGACGGGGATAAAATGGGTGGACTTGCTCAATTTATCCACCACTACCATGATGGCGTCATTCTGTTTGGTCGATGTTGGTAATCTAGTGATGAAGTTCATGGAAATGGTTTCCCACTTCCATTCTGGGATTGGTAGAGGTTGTAAAAATCCTGCTGGGTGCCAGTATTTTTCTTTAACCTCTTGCCATTCTAGGCACTTAGCTAAATAGTTAGCTATGTCTTTCTTTAACCTAGGCCAATAGAATTGTTTCTTAGTGGTCGTGATCATCTTTTGATATCTCGAGTGACCAGTATATGGTCTTTTATGTAGTTCATCCATTATGAACCTCTTCAAGTCATCATAATCTGGAATATACTATCTGTTTCTGTAAGGTAGCAGACCTCCATCTATCATCTGGTAGCCTTCATACTTTATTCTTGTGGGTTCTTGCTTCATGTACGAGGTCACAATCTAGACGAATGTGTCAGTTTCTTGTGCATTCCTGACTCTTTATTTGACATTCGTCTCGCAGGTGCTCATCGCTGCCAGGTGAATTGTTTTCATACTTCTGCTAAGGGCATCGGCCACCTTATTTTCCTTTCCTTTAACATGTTTGATTTTAAAATCAAACTCACTAAGGAGGGCCATCCACCTAGCTTGTCTGGCATTGAGCTTTGGTTGGTCAAACAGATATCGCAATCCACAGTGGTCTGTCATAAGTACAAATTTCCTTCCCAGGAGGTAATGTCTCCACATTTTTAAGGCGTGCACTATGGCAACCAGCTCTAGATCATGGGTCACATAGTTGAATTTGTGCTCATTCAATTTTTGGGATTCATAGAAAACTACACTTCCTCCTTGCATAAGGAATCCTCTGAGCCCTTCCTTACAGGCATCTGTGCACACGAGGAAGTCGTTTTCGGGATCAACAATCTTCAGCATGGGTGCATGGGTCAGAAGGTGTTTCAGGGATTGAAATCTTTCTTCACATTCTTGTGTCCACATGAATTTAGCTCCCTTCTTTTGGAGGGCAGTGATTGGAAAACCAATCTTGGAGAATCCTTTTATAAATATCCTATAGTATCCTGCTAAGCCCATAAAGGATCTGATATCCAAAACGTCCTTTGGGGTAGGCCATTCCATGATAGACCTGATCTTGTCAGGATCTACTGTTGCTCCCTCTTTAGATATGACATGGCCCAAGTAATGTATTTGCTTCTAGAAAAAGTCGCACTTGCTAAATTTGGCATAGAGTTGATGTTCTCTTGGCACTTGAAGCACAAATCTAAGATGTTCCTCATGTTCTTCTCTATTCCTGGAGTCAATTAATATATCGTCTATAAAAACCAGTACAAATTTGTCTAGGAATTTGTTGAGCACATTGTTCATCAAGCACATAAAAGTGGCAGGGGCATTGGTCAATCCAAATGGTACGACCACAAACTCATAGTGACCATATCTCATCCTGAAGGCAGTTTTGTGGATGTCTTCACCCTTGATTCAGACTTGATGGTATCCAGATCTCAAGTCAATCTTTGAGAAGATGGAAGCACCTCCCAATTGATCGAACAAGTCATTGATCCTGGGTAAGGGGTACTTGTTCTTTATGGTTGCCTTATTGAATTGTCTATAATCTATGCACAGTCGGAGGGTACCATCTTTCTTTTTCACAAACAGGACTGGTGCTCCCCATGGAGACACGTTGGGCTGGATATAGCCTATGTCCATAATTTCTTTTAGTTGTAATTTAAGCTCAAATAGCTTAGGTGTGCTCATATTGTAGGGTGTCCTAGACACTGGCACTGCTCTCGGTGCAAGTTCTATCAAGAAGTCAATGTCCCTTCTCGGAGGTAAACTCGGTACCTCTTCCAGAAATACATCTCTATATTCTCGTAGTGTGGGGTGGTATTTGAGGCTTGGTTTGTCATCTTCAGTTGATTCCAACAACTGTATCACATATAATGGACATCCCTTTCTGCAATGCTTTCTCATTTGAAGGGTTGATATTCGTCTCACCGAGACAGGTTTTTGGATCCCTTGAAGGGTTATCCTTCTTCCTTCTTCACTTAAACATTCTAAGGTTTTATGGTAACAGTCCAGTCTGGATTTATATGTGGCTATCCAGTCCATACCAATCAATAGGTCATACGATCCTAGGGGTAATATGTTAAGGGTTGCTTGGGTGGGGAATTTATACATAGTGAATTGGCAAGCTGGTATGACCCCCGCTACCTTTCTTTTGGTGCTAGTGGCTAACTGTACCAACCATGCCTTGGCGTGTTTATGTGGCTATAATTTACACGTATCAACAGCCTTAGGGGCTATATAACTCAAATTTGAACCAGGGTCAATTAGAATAGACACTAGATGGTTGGCGATCATACCTTCGATTTCCACCACTGAAGCTTGGTGGTCATCTTGTTTATTATCCACGGCTGCATAAATTTGTGGAATACTCCTGGCCACGTCATTGACAGTGGTAGCTTCTTGAACGTTGTAAATTCTTTGACTGTTCTTTTGTCGGTGCGGGCAGTCCCTCAGTAGATGTTCTTCTCCACAACCCCATCATTTTAAGGGTTCTTTCTTCGGGTTATCAATCTTTCCTGGGGTAGATCCAAAAGGTTTATTTCCGCTCTGGGAGGGGAAATTCTGCTGGTGTACACTTTGGGTTGGGAAGCTCATCCTTGAGTCCTTTTTATAGTTTTTAAATATTGGGGATTTAAACCCCTTTTTCTGGAATCCCGAACTATTCTTCTGCTTCCAGCCTTCACGAGGTTTTGTCCAATGCCCAAGTTATTCATAACAATATCTTGCCTTTCGAATAGTATCTTCTAGGGTCTTTGGCTCATCAAACTCAATTTTGTTCTGATGGTCCTTAGGTAGCCCACTGATGAATCATTGCACCTTTTCCTTTTCTACTTTTATATAGGGTACGTACCTTAGCAATTTGAGGAATCTGCTGAAATATTCCTCTATGGTACGTTGCCCCAACTTGAGTTCATAGAATTATTTAGTCGTTTCATCAAAATATTTTTCCGACAGATACTTCTTCCTAAAGTATTTCTCAAACTATTCCCAAGATAGGTCTTCTTCGTGAATCCCTTTTACATTCTTAAGGTCTTCCCACCAAATGGAAGCCTTTCCATTCAGGTTGAAAGTGGCTACTCGGGCCTTCAAATTTTTCGAGAAGTCATGGACTCTAAAATACTTCTTTAGTCCAAGAAGCCAAGCCTTTGCTTCCTCTCCCTTATTTATTTCACCGTAGAAAGAGGGTGGTTTGGCCTTCTTGAATTCTTCGAGATTATGATTTTTGGAATGATTTTGCTTACTCTGTTTTCTTCGAGAATGAGAACTAGTTCTGCTACTAGAAGATCCCTCCGAGTCACTAGTTTCCTTTCCAGAGGAATTGTTCGACGCTTGTCCCTTATCTCTGGGGTGAACCTTTCTTGAGGTGCTCCCCCTAGTGTGGCCACTTAAAGGACCACGTTTCCATATCCCAGGTGGGCTTTGACTTCTCTTTGTCTGTCGTTGGTCTGCGTGACTGTTGTCAGGTCCATGCTGCAATTGTCTTTGTATGTCAGATAAGCTCTGCAGCAAGATTGAATTAATTTATGTTTGCTTCTCTTGCTCTTTTATCAACCTCTCTTTGTCGACCTTGCAGCTCTATAGTTCGACCATGAGGCTTCTCACAGTCTCAGCTAGATCTAGAGGGGTCTCTACCGCTCTCCTTTCGTCAGACTCTTTGTCTCTATTGTGGGAGCCATCTCCCACTTTGTGGTGCGTCACCATTCTATGCGTCTGCAGTTTCCCGCGGTTGATCGTCCGCTTGTTGTGCAAGAAAAACACTTGTTGTTAGTCAACATTATATTCATTCACAATCAGCACATAATTCATATTTTTCAAATGCATACACACAATAGGAATTTTCATTCTTAACTTTGGCTTTTGATAAGGGGGGCTAGGATAGAGAGTTACTCCTTTTAAGAGTACTTCAAATGGAGTTCCTGTGCAACTCGTCCATGAGCCCAAGAAGGCCAAGTGTTGTAACCATGCTCTGATACCAATTTGTCACACACCCACTACGACAACTAAGATTTTTCGCCTTTTTTTCTCCTTTTTCTTGAGGGACAAAATCCCCGAATTTCTACGGGGCCTAGCACAGACCCTCCCTTCCCTTATGCTCCCCCATGTGATCATTGTCTATGACCACAAGCCTTACCAAAAAGGTGCTTCTATATTTTGTGATTCAGGGAATCGCGATGCAAGCGTTCCCCTATTCTCTGTCTTTCGAAATGCCGAAACCCGAAAGGGTCTAACAAATCCTTAGCTCCTCCCTTGGGTCGCTTTTCATACGACCGGTCCTATGACTTGTCATTGTTCCTCTAAATTATTTTGTGGTTTCGCGATGCAAGCATTCCTCCTTTCCCTTTTAAAATCCCCAGAACTCGAAAGCTCGGTATCATCCGGATCTATGATCCAGATCGTCGACTTGATCAACGGCCCAGATTAAATCCTGACACTCTACCTTTCAAGATTTCTAGAGAGGTCTTCACTCCTATTCCTCTGATGTCTAGAACCTCGGTGGCCTTAGATCTTCGCCTCGCATCCCTACAAATGGGCGGTCCAGATTCTTTCGGGACTCCTCCTCCCTACCACAAGACCTTGTCCGGTGACCTAGGGCTCATTCACAGAGTGCATCGTGGTTTCGCGTACCGGGATTTCGCCACTGGCGAAGATGAGGGGTCTTGCCCTTGGGTTTCCCGAGTACTGAAACACTGAAACACCAAAACCTATTCACGCTAAACCATTTCGGGGTTTCGCATATCAGGGTTTCGTGACTGGTGAATACAAGGGAACTTTCCCTTGGGTTTCCCAGGTGGAAACGCCGAAACACCAAAACCTATTCACATTAAACCATTTCGGGGTTTCGCATATCAGGATTTCACAACTGGCGAATACAAGGGAACTTACCCTTGGGTTTCCCAAGTGCCAAAATGCCGAAACACAAAAACCTATTCACGCTAAACCATTTCGGGGTTTCACATATTGGGATTTCGCAACTGACGAATACAAGGGAACTTGCCCTTGGGTTTCCCGAGTGTCGAAACACCGAAACACCAAAACCTATTCATGCTAGACCATTTCAGGGTTTCACATATCAAGATTTCATGACTGGCGAATACAAGGGAACTTGCCCTTGGGTTTCTCGAGTGCCGAAACGCCGAAACACCAAAACCTATTCACGCTAGACCATTTCGGGGTTTCACATATTTAGATTTCGCGACTGGCGAATACAAGGGAACTTGCCCTTGGGTTTCCCGAGTGCCGAAATGCCGAAACACCAAAACCTATTCACGCTAGACCATTTCGGGGTTTCACATATCGAGATTTCATGACTGGCGAATACAAGGGAACTTGCCCTTGGGTTTCTTGGGTGCCGAAACACCAAAACCTATTCACGCTAGACCATTTCGATGTTTCACGTATCGGGATTTCATGACTGGAAAATACAAGGGAACTTTCCCTTGTGTTTCCTGGGTGCCAAAACACCAAAACCTGGGAGAACCACTCTCTCTTGTACAAGGTTTCCAGTCTCAGATCACATGATTCTTCAGCGGGTTCTTGGGTAATTATCTCTAGGCTTGGTGACCAGACTGAAAAGTCTTCCTAAATCACTGAGCTCTGAACTTCTGTGACAGGGGTGAAGTAAACTCGTGGGTTTACTAAAATGGTAGTATTTTCAAGGAACTCACTCCGGCTCTGGAATGCGAGGGAACTTCCCGGAAGGAGGTGCCTTTGGGGAAATCAAACCAGGGCATAACGTGAGTCAAGTAAATGGGACAAATCTCTAGGGAACGGACCCGTAATCTGAACTTGTTCATTCTATATATAAACTGATTATGGTCATATAAGTATAAGAATGCATCCACTATTTCCGATCAAAACACCAGGAAAACACTTTTATACAGAAACCATTTATAAGTGTACAAACATGAGCATGTGTTCCAGAATATTCAATTCACGATACAAGATATAAACACTTATCAGAAAACACTAGGTGTGATGCGACTGTTGAGAGGGGTGCTCATTTCCACCCAACCATAGGCTCAGTGACTCCAAACGGATTTACCACTAGCCACCCCCGAGCTAGACCACGATCCATGAGGTTCAATTTTCTACTTCCGGCTCAACAAAAGTCAAGGACGAAGGTTACTCTCCTTCTCCTCTATTCAGAACTCCCTGTGTTTCCGGAGTTTCTCCATTTCTTCCCCACGATCCATGTCGTGCACATTATCCTCTCTTCTCTCTCCCCTCTTACCACACTTCCTCTCTCACCTTTTTCTCTGCAAGATTGCGTGTGGCGCGAATTACCCCATCAGCGGTCAGGTCTGGGAGCTGTTACAGATGGGCAGTTTACCCCCATCCCCTCATTAACTCTTGAGGAGCCTCCCCACCTACCAATCTGACGGGAAATCCATTCTGGGGTCAGAGAGTTGCTTTGGTCTTTGAGCAAGTAAAACCAGTACGGTACTGGCTCGGTGGAAGTTAACGCAACCATTACAGGTCCCTTCCACCACCTCTCATTAGCCATCATGGTCTCTTTTAGCACATCCCCCTCCCAGCATCCATGCAACACATATTCATAACATAATTTACATTCATCGACCTTTCATAAAAAGGTCCATCAAATCAAACATTCAGGTCTTTGAGTTTGCCATAGTTCTTGGCCAATATAATTATTTTTATAGACTGGGGGAAACATGGTGTTACACAATGCCATAAGAATCAAAGCTTCCTCAAATTCCTTGACTCAGTCCTTCACTCTAGCATTCTCGGCCTCAATGCCCCCAATGTAATCATCAAGAGCATCTCTGGTTTCTCTATGAAGTCGAGAGATTTGGAACAGTCACATGTTTGCAAGGTTAACCTCTGAACGTGATTTTCCTTTCTTGTTTTTTACATCTCTCTTTTCAATAATTAATTTTTTAGACTCGTTGTCAAAAACAATGCTCTGGAACACGAAGGATTCATCTTCATCAAAAATTTTGGTATCAACTATGTCCATTGGAAGACTATGTTGGATCGCATCTCCAGGTTGATCAAGGTTGCATAATATGCTATCCAAATCAGTCTCAAGTTCCATGTTCTCACTCTCAATTTTAGGCTCTTTCGCCTGCCCTGCAATTTTTTTTCTCTTCTTCTCCACGGGAAGCTTGTGAGAACTATCAATTTTAGGGTGAGGAGGGTTTTTATATCCTCCTATGTTTGAAGAATTTTGGGTTTCTTTCTTGTTGTGGTGGGTCGTTGGAGTGATGCCCTGTGATGTCGTACTTTTGGGAGTGTTATCCGTCGATTGAATACTCTTATCACTGGGGCCTTTTCATTGTTGCTTGTACAATTCAGTGGTTCTTTGCAATGTCTCTAGGTCATCGACTTCCAAAGCAGGAGTGTTTTTGCCAGTGTCTCTGTTTTCGCTCAGGTGTTTTCTGGAAAAAAGAATTGTCGAGGCCAAGTGTAAGTAAATGTTCTAAAAAAAAATTATTAGGGTCGAACCCTCTAATGCTTTCAACATATCTTCGGTTCAAGTTGTTGAAATGGGCTGCGAATTCGTCAATTTTGTTGACGTTCCTCAACACGAAGTCCCCGACTTTCCAAGGCAGAGGAATGAACTATTTTTTTCTCTTCTCGTGGAATAGATGCAACCAGTAGTTGTATTGCCTTGCTATTTATGTAACAAACATTTTGTCTGTAATGTGACATGGAAGGAGAGCAGGTTTTTCCTTGGAGCCAAAAATACTTATCACAATGTAATTATCCATTTGTTCAAGTGCCCCCTTCCTGTCCAAAAACTTGGTTTCCTGGTCAGATATGTAGGGAGCATCTTCTCCTAACAATAAAACTTTGAAAATAGAGACAAAGTCATTAAAAACCTCATAAAAATAGTGGGAGGCCTTGTTCTTCCACAAGGCCTGGTACCAGAAGGTTACTGGGTCGAATTCCCAGTTTACCTTCTTAGACAGAGACAGTTTTGGAAACTGACAGCAATGTGCTATCGCAAAAACCAAGTAGGATGACATATAAAATTTCTTCTCCTTTTTGAAGCTTGACAATTGGGAACAGATTTCTAATGGAAGATTGGTTGTTGTCATTGATGTCAACCCTAGTAAATGGTTTTGAACTGCCATATTGATGAAGGTATTTGGACATGAAGGACAGTGCACATGCAGACACAACACCCATGGATGGATAGTATACATCATGTTGTTTCCGGTGGTAGGTGTCACATCACATGGATCCTCATGGTTGAGGAGAAATGAATATTTGAAGATGACAAAGTGAATTGAAGAAGGAATTACAGGTCGGCCCTGAAAATAATTAAAGAAAAGAATTAAAAAATAAAAAAGTGTCAGGTCAGCCCTAATGTTAAAAGGAAGTGACATAAAGGGTATAAACACATATCATTATACATTCATTTTAGACACACAATTCAAATTTCAAAGGAAATTTGAAGTAAAGAAGGTCAAATTTCAAGGGAGGATGAAGTCTTTTGGTGATGTGTTCTAAGGTATGTTATTTGCAGGTCATCTTACCATTTTCGCTATAACTTTTAGTATAGAATGATTCATATGGTAAAATTGATATGGTATTGAGAAGACATATCTAGGTACCTCTGGTAAAAAATTCATCTTTTTATTCGGTATAATTTTGGAGATACACTCTGTGGAAGATAGGGTTTTTGACTAGTCCTGAAGCTAGTCATAAACAAGTGTCCCGGGTAAAACAATCATAACTTCTTCATAGAGAATCAAAATCAAGTGAGACCAATTTCATTTGACAGATTACGGTCTATAGTTTCTTTTGTGCAAATTTTAGAATCTAATGTTAAATATTGAGTGTGGGGCATTCTATACAAGTTCGCTCTCCTAAATAAACCAAAATTGAATAAGGTCTACCATTTTCTCTATGACTTCTTTTTGGGGAGGATTCAAGGACTGAAAATTGGAGTTTCAGAGAATACATTGAGTTATATTATCTACAATATCAGAGTATTCTAAGTGAATAATTACAGAAGTTGAAGAAGTCCCGGGAAGCATTATCAGGTTCTATGTGATGGTTGGTTGATGGTGATTATTTAATGTAATTTTTTATTATCTCTCATATATTCTTGGGTGGAAGGAAGGGGAAAGGATGGAGAGGTCAACCCTCTCTTGATATTGGAGGATTGTATCTTCCTTTTTGAGGTTTATCCCTCCCTTTATATTTGGAAGCTGTAGCTTCCCTTGGAATTCATTACTTCCCTTGAACAATAACTATTGATTATTTCTCATATATTGTGCATGGTGTATTGCGGTGTATTGGTGTAACTCTTCTACTATTGTTCATTGTTCATTGGATATAATTGAATATATGATCTGGTTGAAGTATAAGTTGAAAAAATTTTCAAATTGTACTTGATATTGATTCACCCCCCTCTCAGTATCAACAATTAGTATCAAAGCGGGTTACCTTCAGTACAGTTTAACCAGTGGAAGGAAGATCCTAAGCAGAAATGGAAGACAACATTCCAAATGGGATTCCACCATTTGATGGAAGAAATTTTGAATACTGGAGTAATAGAATGGAAACTTACTTGAAAGCTCTTGGGGTAAATGTTTGGTTCTCAGTTTCTTCAGGTTACAATGCTGTGAAGAAACCAAAGACTGCAGCTCAGAAGGAAGCAAAAAGAAACAACAAATTGGCAATAGATACCATCCTCGATGGATTGACAGATTCAGTGAAATCCAAGGTGGGATCATCTGCATCAGCAAAAGAGATTTGGGACAAGCTACAAGACCTTTATGCAAGGGAAGAAGCAGAAGAAGTTGAAGGAAATTACAACATCTCATATTCCAAAGAAGCAAATAAAGGTCATTTATTTTGCTTTGATTGTGAAGGAGTAGGACATGTTGAATTTGAATGTCCTCATCCAATGATTGAAAGAGATGACACTGAAGAAGACAAATCCAATGAAGAAGAAGAAAACCATGAAGCATAAATGATTCAACAAGAAGATGAGAATCTTAAAAAATTGACACATGTTAAGATTGAAAATAGCAAGATCAAAGACACGCATAGAAAACTAAGAAGTGAATTGGGTAGTTGTGAAAAGATAGTTGTAAGCTTGAAGAAACAATTAGAATACTTTGAGAAACTGAGAAGAAACCATTTCCTTGAAAACTCTACTCGAAGAAGCAAGAAGAATAGGAGAAGTAAAGAATGTCCAAATGATGAAGAAAGAGGAAGATTGTGAGAAACTTGAACAAGAAGTTCTCATTGAGGAAGATCTTAAGAAACTCTCAAGTTCCAAAAGACTTAACACATATTGGATGCATGGGTGAAACTTCATACAAAGAATATGCAAATACCAACAAGAAGGTTTAAGAAAGAGCTACACGGACAGTTGATGAGAAGTGGACCAGGATACCAAAAAGAAGGAATGGTTACAAAAGAGATGAATATCCAAGAAGACCTCCCACCTTCAAGAATCAAAGAAGCTTCAATCAGTATGAAGGAAACTACAGAAGAGTAGATCATGAAGCCACATGGACTACATCACAAAGAAGGTCACTTACTCCCAAGTATCAAAAAAAATTTCTTGGTCATTGTTATACTTGCAAAAAGTTTGGACATAAGGCAATTAATTGCAGAATCAATGAAAGGAACAACTATGCAAGAAACATGAATGGTG
Organism: Picea glauca; assembly: GCA_000966675.3. NCBI lineage: Eukaryota > Viridiplantae > Streptophyta > Pinopsida > Pinales > Pinaceae > Picea > Picea glauca. The sequence continues at coordinate 152,545 of JZKD02S1435667.1, read as the reverse complement.
TAAATAGAAGATATGGAAATAATCATGGATTTGTCAACAGAAGGTATAATTCATTTTCCTCATTGATGGACAAAAATATTGTATGCTACAAATGTAATTATCTTGGTCACAAAGCACGAGATTGTAGATATATGAGTGAAGATGTTCCTATGCCAACCACAGTATGGAGAAGGAAAGAGATTCTAAACAATGAAGATTGTCGGATAGCATTGACCGTTGAAGAATGTAAATAAGAAGATGAATGGTACATAGACAGTGGATTTTCTTCACATGATCGGGGATCAAGACAAATTCATCAGCTTGAAGAGAAAGGGTGGAAATGTTGCATTTGGAGATGACTCATCTACCAAAATAATTGGAAAAGGTGTAGAAGAGATTGGAAGAAAAAATGTAAAAGTAAAGAATGTCCTATTGGTTGAAGACTTGAAGCATAATCTACTCAATGTTAGTAAAATGTGTGATCAAGGATATACTCTCATGTTTGACTCACAAATATGCAAAATCAAAGAAGAAAGTTCAAGGAGATTGGTTGTAGCTGAAACAAGAAGACCAAGTAACATATACATCCTAAATTCATGAAAAAGCTCCAAGGAAGAAAGAGACCATAAAAATGAAGTGTTATTAAGTGCTATATGTTTAAGGGGAGCAGCCCCAAAGAAGAAAGTTACCTTTTTCCATTAAACTCAGGGGGAGCATCCCTACTCATTTCCATTGATGTCAAAGGGGGAGAGAAATTGGGATCATGATCATAGGGGGAGCATGAGTGTTTCCATCAGTGACAAAGGGGGAGATTGTTGGAAGATTGGTTGTTGTCATTGATTTCAACCTTAGTCATTGGTTTTGGATCGCAAGATTGATGAAGGTATTTGGACATGAAGGACAATGCACATACAGACACAACACCCATGGATGGATAATATACATCATATTGTTTCTGGTGGTAGGTGGCACGTCACGTGGATCCTTATTTTTGAGGAGAAATGAATATTTGAAGATGACAAAGTGAATTGAAGAAGGAAGTACAGGTCGGCCCTGGAGATAATTAAAGAAAAAAATTACAAAATAAGAAAGTGTCAGGTTGGCCCTAATGTTAAAAGTAAGTGACATAAAGGGTATAAATACATATCATTATACATTCATTTTAGACACACAAGTTGAATTTAAGAGGAAATCTGAAGTAAAGAAGGCCAGATTTCAAGGGAGGATGAAGTCTTTTGGTGATGTGTTCCAAGGTATGTTATTTACAAGTCATCTTACGATTTTTTCTATAACTTTTTTTCTAGAATGATTCAGATGGTGAAATTGATATGTTGTTGAGAAGACATATCTAGGTACCTGTGGTAAAAATTTCAGCTCTTTATTCGCTATAATTTTGGAGATACACTCTGTGGAAGATAGGGTTTTTGACTAGTCCTTAAGCTAGTCATAAACAGGTGTTCCGAGTAAAATAGTCATAACTTCTTCATAGAGAATCTAAATTAAGTGAGACCAATTGCATTAGACAAATTACGGTCTGTAGTTTCTTTTGTGTGAATTTCAGAATTTGATGTTAAATATTGAGTGTGGGGCATTCTGTACAAGTTCTCTCTCCTGAATAAACCAGAATTGAATAAGGTCTACCATTTTCTTTATGACTTCTTTTTGGGGAGGATTCAAGGAGTGAAAATTGGAGGAGTTTCAGAGAATACATTGAGTTATATTATATATAAGATCGGAGTATTCTAAGAAGTGAAGAATTGCATAAGTCAAAGAAGTCTCAGGAAGCATTATCAGGTTCTATATGATGGTTGGTGTATGGTGATGATTTAATGGAAAGTTTTATTATCTCTCATATATTCTTGGGTGGAAGGAAGGGGAAAGGATGGAGAGGTCAACCCTCTCTTGATATTGGAGGATCGTATCTTCCTTTTTGAGGTTTATCAATCCCTTTATATTTGGAAGTTGTAGCTTCCCTTGGAAGTCATTACTTCCCTTGAACAATAATTATTGATTATTTCTCATATATCGTGCATGGTGTATTGTGGTGTATTGGTGTAAATATTCTACTATTCTTCATTTCTCATTGGATATAATTGAATATATGATCTAGTTGAATTATAAGTTGAATTTTTTTTCAAATTGTACTTGATACTGATTCACCCCCCTCTCAGTATCAACAATTTCATGGGAAACTAGCTTACCCCAATAAAAAATGGCTTGTTCCTTGACTGTGAAATACAAAATATAAAGAACCATGTGGTAAATAGTTGTTTTGGATTATTGTTCTGTTATTCTTGTAAACAGTCAGGCAATTTCTCGGAATGGATTTCTAAATGAACTAACCTGCAAGTTTGTGATATCTTCAGGAATTGCCATTGGGTCTTCCAGTAACTCGGGAAAAAGTTCCAACCTGTTATTATGATTTCTTAGGAATTTCTTGGAGTCCTCTCCTCTGAACGTCAATGTTGGCTTTGACAATATTAACATCCGGTGGAAGACCTGAGGTGACAAAGAAACAGAAGAGTGGTCCCGCAATGGAATAATTCTTTGGCCTGAAATATATTTATCGGCACACCAAGAGACCAACTCTTTATAGTCAAAAAATTCAGGGACACAGCCTACACTAGCAATCCCAGAGGTCCAAATTATTTTTTTCTAGGCAAAAGGGGATGAGTAGTAAGAATATGCCCTGGACCACTGGACATTTTGGTCCTCACACCCAAAGATATTCACTGTATCTCCACAAAATTGTTGTCGAGTTGGTGCCAAAAGTTTATGAGAACGCCTGTTTGCTCCAGACGATGCTTGAAATGAACAATTGGAGGGGATAATATAACCCTCCGCAAATGTTAGTTCAATGCGTGTGAATGGGAAATCTCCTTGAGCATTTCGCTCATTAATGAAAATCTCTATGGGTGTTGCATGATGATTTGTTAGCAGTAAAGCTTACTTATTGCATACTTAGAATTGAGAAGGTGGCAGGTATGGCAAAGAGCAATTAAGGATTGGAGGTTTCATGAACGCATCAACCCAACGACGTGCGAACAAAATTCCATGTGTTTGAAATTAACACTCGGAAGGGATAATATAACCCTCCGCAAATCTTGGTTTAATGTGTATTAATGGGAGATCTCCTCGAGCCTTTCGCTCATCAATGACAATCTATATGGTTCTTGCATGATGAGTTGTTAGCATTAAATCTTAATAATTGCATATTTAGAAATAAGACCTTATATATATGTGTGTGTGTGTGTGTGTGTGTGTTTATAAACAATTTTTTATTATAGACAAGTGAGAAGGTGATGGAGATGGGGAAGAGAAAGTAAGGAATGGCCAAGTATGAAAAGCGGTCGGACGGGTTTCACAATATGATTACAGGGGATACTCTGGAGAGGTGAGTGTCCAACGGTCAAATTGTATGTCTCGGAATTTTTTACTGCAAAACACGTAAAATGGAAGAGGGCATGATGGGGCGGGTCAGCAGTCGGTTTGTATATTTGTGGAATTCTGGGAAAGTGGCTAAGTATGGAATAAGGAAACGGTCAGTCAGACTTGTTTTTGGAATTAAGGATTGAAGATTTCATGAACGAGCCAACCCGAAGATGCGCGAACGACATTCCATGGTGTTTGAAATTAACATTCGGAAGGGATAATATAACCCTCCGAAAATCTTGGTTTAATGCATATTATTGGGATATCTCCTTAAATCTTGGTTTATATATATATATATATAAACACTTTTTTGTTATAAATAAGACTCTTTTATATATACATAAGTATGAAAAGCGGTCGGACAGGCTTGAAAGTAGGGTTGCAAGGGATACGAAGGAGAGGTGAGTGCTCGACGG
>JZKD02S1435667.1:134231-148523 GCA_000966675.3 Picea glauca | reverse complement strand
TTCAAAATAGGGGTACAAGGGATTCTCAGGAGAGGTGAGGGCCCGACGATCAAATTGTATGTCTTGAAAAATTTGACTGCAAAAGGCGTAAAAGGGAAGAGTGCATGATGGGGCAGTCCAATGGTTGATTTGTATATTTGTGGAATTACAGGTGTTGTTTGCAGGTTGCGTAATAATGGAAGGGAAATCTTGAGCCCACCCGTCTAGGAACTCGCAATTGAAAAAGTGGCTAAGTATGGAATAGGGAAACGGTCGGTCGGAGTCGTTTTCGCTAATATGTTGAAATTTGTAATAGATATCCCATTACCTGGCAAAATCTCTTCTGCATGTATATCGCGGAATTATGGGTGTTGTTTACATGTCATGGAACAATGCAAGGGAAATATTGAACCCCCCTATCTGGGAATGCGCAAGCGAAAAATTCAGTAAGTATGGAATAAGGAAATGGTCGGTGGAATTTATTTTCGCTAATATATTGATATTTGTAATAGATATCCCATTACCTGGCAGGATATTTTCTGCATGTTTCTGGACAAGTTGTGTAGGGACAATTATTATGACGGTCTCCTCGAGGCATGGTGAGTTTTCAGCATTAAACCTCAGTTATTGCATACTTGGAAAGAAGTGTGAAGGTGGTGGGCATAGGAAACAATGATTAGGAATTGGATATTTCATGAACCTAACGATCCGTGAAAGAGATTCGAAGAAATGGTGAAGTATGGAAAGCTGACGGACGGGCTTCAAAATGGGGTGACAATAGTTCCACAAGAGACGTGAGGACTCGACGGTCAAATTGTAGGACTTAGAACTTTTGAGTGAAAACTATGTAACACATAAGAGGGGATGATGTGAGATTCTGGTTGTAAATTTGTATATCGCGGAAGTCAGGGTGTTGTTTGCAGGTCACAAAATAATGAAAGTGCAATCTAAAGCCTGCCTACCTGGGAATCCGTAGTCGGAGAAGTGTCTAGGTATGGAATGGGGAAGCAGTCGGTCAGAGTCGCGATATAAAAGTACGAGTGCAAATGTGAACCCATGAGTTCTCCAACCCATCCATTTAGACATTTTCGAAAAAATGACTAAGTAACCAGAAAGAGAAAGTAGAGGGGAAAAAGAAACAAGAATTTGGTTAAGCATAGAAGAGGGAAAAGATGGGCCAATGTATTCAAATCTATAATAGATATTCCATTTCCTGGAAAGATCTTATTTGTATGTTTCTAGAGAAGTTGTATACTTATTGCATATACTTGGAAATAAGTATGAAGGTGGCGGGCACATGAAACAATGACTAGAAATTGGGAATTTCCTGAACCCGCCAACTCGACAATCCGCGAAAGAGATTCCAAGAAATGGCCAAGTGTGGAAAGCGGTCGAACGAGCTTCAAAATAGGGTGAAAAGGGTTCCCGAGGAGACGTGAGGCCCCGGCGGTCAAATTGTATATATTGGAATATTTCAGTACAAAATGTGTAACACAGAAGAGGGGATGATGTGGGAGTCCAGAAGTAAATTTGCATATCACAGAAGTCGGAGTGTTGTTTAAAGGTCACAGAACAATGGAAGTGCAATTTAGAGACCGCCTGGGTGAGAACCCGCAATCGAAAAATTGGCTAGGTATGGAAAGGGGAAGCGCTCAGTCGGAATCACGATATAAAAGCATGAATGAAAATGTGAACCCGTGAATCTGCCATCCCACGCAACAAGACATTTTCGGAAAAAATGACTAAGTAACCAGAAAGAGAAACTACAAGGGAAAAAGAAAGGGGAATTTGGTTAAGTATAGAAGAGGGAAAAGAAGGGAATAAAAGAGTGGGAAAATAGAAAAGCGAAGGGAAATTTTCATAAGCGACAATTGGTCTCAAACAAGCCCCATTGTTTCAAAACCATCGTTTTCTAGTCCAATATTTTATCCACTTACTCGTTTTCTATTGTGCTTGTACCATTAAAAAGGGTGTGAGCAAATGCTTTGTTGAAGATTAGTTTTTATTGCAACTTGTGGGAGTGATTATGTTCTTGATACATTCTTCCATGACTTTGACATATTAACTTAAGTATTAAACTTCTTGCATGATTGGTTGTTGTTACACATTATTTTCGTCATCCCTATGACCGTTAATGATGTAAACCTATCTATTGCCTTCAGAGGGGTCAGTGGCCTGAGTTCCTGAAGAAGGAAGGCAGAAGAAATTTTCCTGAGAAAAGAGGTTGCATTCTCCTTTGTAAAAACCCCATAAAAAAGGAAGTTCGCAGGTTTCTATATAGGCAGGGTGCGAGAATGCCTGATTCTCGCAGGTTGCACCATAGCTGGGTTGTGAGAGGTTCACAAGTCGCACTATCGGCAGGGTGCGAGAATGCTTACACGTGGGAAAAAAGAGTGTTTTCTCGAATCTTCTAGAATTAGAAACTTCCATGGTGAGGTGGCATCCGAATGGTTTGGATCTTACTCGCTTTCATGATTTAGTGGGATCATCCTAACCTCCTCACCTTATCCTCTTCAACTTATAAAAGGATAGGAGTTCTCATGGAGAAAGTTAGCTTGAGCTTTGGTTAGCTTTGGAGCTTATGGGATTGGCTAAGTTGGATTTGGCTTGGAATTATTAGCTTGGTTAGAGTGGCTTTGAGATTTGCTTTGTCAAGATAAATTGTGAGTAGCTATCAGATCTATGCTCTCAAAATTCTTGGAGTGGAAGTGTGTGGGGAACGAAGGACAGTTGGAAGGGACCTTTCGACATCAAGGTTATGGTTGTAATCTCTCTTTCACATTTAATATGATACATTAATATGATTCTTTCCTATAAAGCTTGTTGTTTTATTGTATGATTCATTGATCACATGCATAGGTTTATATTGAGTTTATGCTATTGCTATCACTTTGGTTGGTTGCGTTCTTTTGCAGGATCATCATTGTTTGAGCGTTGGAACGAAGCTAGGATGGCGATGGCAAGAGGAAGCGACATTTAAATGGTATGTCACTCATCTCTCTTTAGTTAGTAAATTCAATATCTAAAACTTAAGGAAAGCGTCATGTTCTGGTGTGTTTTGTTCTAGATCTAGGTGGATCTAGGGAGATTAGTTAGTGTCCGCACCTACCGATTAGTCCGATAATAGTTGTTAGCATTAAAGCTTGATAATTGCATGTCTAGAAAGAACAATGACGATCTTGAATTTTAATATTGTAGTTGATTTCATAGTCCCATTTGACTATAGCCACCATAAATCAGTTTTTTGTTTTTTGTTTTTTTTATTCGCGAACAAGAAATCTGTTAATTTCATTAATAAAGTAAGAAGTGCTCAAATAGAGGCAAGGGGATGGACAACTAATAAAATTTTCCCTTTCGGAGTAAAGGAATCAAGGAAGCAAAGGGAAATAAGAAATCGTTTACTTAGCAAGGCTGAGATGAAAATGAAATTTCTAGGGCGAGGCCCCGACTGCCGCATTGTGATTTGGTCTTGCTATGTTCTATCTGCATTACAAATAGAATTGAATGTTGGTTTGAAACTGTCTGAAATTTATTTTTGTTTCCATAAAATCCTGATGGGATCGACACAATGCATTGTCATATAATTGTTAAATGTTCCATATTAGATCAAATTACTTGAGCCAATACAATATTCAATAACTACGATACTATTGAACCATGCCAATGAGAAGATGTGTTAAATTTAGCAAAGAAGCAGCAACCATGATTCCAAGGAAAAAATTTTAATAGTAAATCCATTCAAAAAAATAATAATAATGGGCAGTGTATATCTATCCATAGAAATTGGACCGAGTTCTTTGCACCAAAACATTGAACATATTTTTCATAGACACAGGAACAGGATTTGCAACATGCAGGAGCCATTGAGATGCTCTTCAACATGCATACAAAACTCATTACGATGCTTTTTTTAGGAAATCCTTGTAGTCTTCTCCTCGGAAGGTCAATGTTTGTTGCCGCAATCTCAATATCTTGCGGAAGACCTAAGGCAACAAAGAAATAGGAGAGTGGTTCCGCAGTGGAATAAATCCTCGGCTTGAAGCAGGTGAACAACACTCCTGCTCTTGACGCTGGAATTGCTCCAACGCTGCACCCAAGCAAGAAAGAAACCCATAATTTTTCAAACGCATGAGAACATAAGAACCCATCCTCATGGTAAAATTGATAGTTCTCACAAGCTTCCTGTGAGGAAGAAGACAAAAAACATTGCAGGGAAAGCAGAAGAGTTTGAAACTAAAAGTTATGACACACCAAGAGACCACCTCCTAACAGTCGAAGACTTCAGGGACACAAGTTGCACAAGCAATTCCAAAGGCCCAAATTAGTCAATTATGGGCGGAAGGAGATGAGTAGTAGGAATATTCCTTGCACCGGTGGGAGTTATGTTCCTCATCCCCTAAGATGTTAATTGTATATCCAGAGAACAGGAGAACGGTCCCGCAATTGAATAATTTTTTGGCTTGAAATATATCTATTGGAGCATCAAGAGATCATTTCCTTACAGTGAAATACTTCCACCTAGAACGGACTAATTTAGACCTTTGGAATTCCTACTCTCAAGCTGCAAAGTGGCTATTGTGTTCAACATCGATTTCTTTTCTAAAACCCCTTCTTTTGGTCTTTTTAGGTCCACCATCGTCGAGCTGGGAAGTGCCCCCTGTTATGGTTGATTTCAATTTGGGCACAAAAGTGGGAACATCGTCTGCATTTCCATCATCCATTGTCGTATCATCATCCATTAGATCATCTTCTCCTGGCTCGAAATCGACCGCATCAACCTCTGTGTCGGCCATCAATGCAGGCGGACAGGATGTCCGAGCATGCGCGGTTGCCTTTGAATTCTTTGACTTGAAATATATCTCTCGGTGCACCAAGGGACCATCTCCTTTTTTTCTCTTGGGTAGAGGGAGATGAGTAGTACAAATATGCCATGGAGTACTGGAACCTCTGGTCATCATGCCCAAAGGTGTTTACTGTATCTGGATAGAACTGTTGTCGAACTGCTGCCATAAGTTAACGAGAATTTATGTTTGCTCCAGAGGATGTTTGAAATGAAAATTTGGAAGGGATAATAAAACCCTCTGCAAATCTTGGTTTAATGTGTATCGATGGAAGATCTCCTCGAGCCTTTCATTGATCAATGATAATATCCATGGTCCATGCGTGATGAGTTGTTACCATTAAAGGTTACTAATTGCATATTTAGAAAAAAGTGTGAAGGTGGCGGTGACGACGAAAAGCGATTAAAGATTAGATATTTCATGAAGGCGCTAATTGAATGACACACGAAAGAGATTGCATGATGCTTGAAATGAATACTTGGAAAGGATAACACAACTCTCCGCAAATCATGGTTTAATTCGTATTAATGACAAATCTTCTCCAGCCTTTCGAAAATTAATGACAATCTTAACAGTTCCTGCATGATGAGCTATTAGCATTAAAGCTTAATAATTGCATATCTAGATAAAAGTGTGAAGGTGGCGGGGATGGTGAAGAGTGATTAAGCATTTCACATTTCGTCCACCCACCAACCCATGAAAGAGATTCCAATAAATGACTAAGTATGGAAAGCGGTCGGGTGGGCTTCAAAATAGGGTCAGAAGCTATACTCATGAGACGTGAGGGGCCGATGGTCAAATTGTATGTCTCTGAACTTTTGACTGTAGAATGTGTAACATGGAATAAGGCACAATGACGGATTTCGGCAGCCGATTTGTATATCATGGAATTCCAGGTGTTGTTTGTAAGTAGTGGAACAATCGAAGCACAATGTTGAGCAAGCCTAGCCAAGAACCGACGATGGTAATAGTCGCCAAGTATGCAATGGAAAAGCGGTTGGTCGGACTCATGATATAAAAGCATGAGGCATACGCAGAACAAGGAATATTGACGGGCTTGAAAACAGGGCCACAAGTTCTACTCAGGAGACGTGAGGGCCCGATGATCAAATTGTGTGTATCCCAACTTTTGAATGCAAAATGTGTAACACGGAATAGGGGACAATGACAGACTTTGACGATCAATTTGTATATTGCAGAACTTCAGGTGTTGTATATAAAATCATGAGACATTCAGAAAAATGACACATTTGGAAAAACGACTAAGTAACCAAAAAGGGAAAGCAAACAAGAAAAAAGAAAGGGGAATTTGGTTGCCAATTTGTAAATTGGGGAAGTCCAGGTGTTGTTTGCAGGCGGTGGAACAATGGAAATGCAATGTTGAACCCGCCTATCCGGGAACCCGCGATCCAAAAAGTTTGTTGAATATGAAATGGGGAAGCGGTCAATTGGACTCATGATATAAAATTATCAGTGGAAATCTGAAGACATGAATTCACCAACCCCCGCACCTAGAAATTTTCTGAAAAATGACTAAGTAACCAAAAAGGGAAAGCAGAGGACAAAAAGAAAGGGGATGATAATTTTTAGAAGCGGGAATTGGTGTAAGAAATCCCCATTTATGGTCTTAACAGTAACTATGAAGTGCATTAAACATGTGAATAGGTTCTTCAATCAATGAATAGATAAAGAAAGACATGCTTATAGTTTCCAGGATGTGTTTGTATAAGAAAAGCATTGAAAAGCCACAAGAAAATCAATTTTGGGATGTTTAAGTAAAATTATTGTACTGTCAACTTCACCGTAAATATAACAATGATGAATTTGAATTTTAAGACGAATTTGAATTTTAATGTCCTGTGGTTGATATGATAGTTCCATTGGACTTCACATAGTATATATCCTTTTATTTCAAAATATTCTTGGAGATGAATTTTGCTAAGTTCATCTACCAAGGAAAAGTGCTAAAACGAGCCACATACTACATTTGTGTCAAAGAGGTTATATTAAAAGGCAAATCAGGTCATGTATATTCTTTAAGATCATAGAAAAACTGCCAAGATCCTGAATGTATCATTAATTTTCCATAACGAAACATACAACCAAGAGCCAAGTAAACACCAAATGTATTGAAAATCGAGGCACAAATCCACACCTAGCCACCATTTTCTTTTCATTTGGACACCCCAACAAATATGCAACATTCTCACTGGGAGATGCAAAAAAACATCAAAATAACAACAACGATATGATTTGTAGTTAGATTCTCCTTGTTTTTTCAAGTGCACAAAGAGAGACAAAATCTTTGGAAAGAAAATTTTACATCCATAGATGTAAATTTCGAAGAACTTGAGTCCGATGAACATTCATCTGGGTATTGAAGAAAAATTACAGACACACATGAGATTTTTTCGTTTCCTGCCAAAGCTTGATATGATTTTTTTTTTTCCAGTCAATATGCAAACTTGCATTGTCCTCATTTAAGGTAAATTTGATATGTATCCGAAAGTCATGCAACATGTAGACAATGTTTGCCTTTTTCTGTAGGTATACTTCATATGACAATTCTGCTAACCCAAGAAGCACATCTTGTAACAAAGGTTGTCTAATTGTACAATGTACAATTGTGTTGCCCACAGTCGGATGGAAACATTGAGGCAATGTTTATATATGAAAGGGAATTTTTTACTGCATCGCAAACAATCAATTGTATCATCATTTATGAAAGCAGAAGAAGAAGGAGGAGAGTTGTATTTGGCACATACAAGCTCGAAGGGGGTCGATTACGCATTCGCCGCAACCAAAACACCCTCAACCTGGGCACGTGAGCATAGTAGTTAATATAGTGAACAATATAATACACAACTGCATAACAAAAAATAGAAAAACTGCAGTAAATTGGTGAATGCAATTTCTATGAGCAAAGTGAGGATGAAATTGTATATGTATACGCACAATAGTTGTAAAGCTAGTTTGTTTCTTGAGATCCTGTACTATGTATGTTCGCAATTCTGTTACAAATGTTGCTTGGGTTGTGCAAAAGATCCTTTCTTTAACATCTCTTTTCTTTGTTATATTTTTTAAGAGCATAAGTGGAAATTGCCCTTATGCCATTGTTGTTCCATTGAGAAAAACAAATTTGAATAGGTGTCGAACAATTGCAGATGCAACACGGAACAGTACAATAGTTGTGTAACATAACTGAGATACATAGACATGTGAAATTAAAGGACAAAATTGGATATGAAGAACGATACCATTGCCTTGTCATTGTCTGACTCTCCATCTTTTATATAGAGAATGTGTTTCGAGCCAAGTTTTCTCGTGAGTGTGACAACTGCACCAATGGTTCCGATTGGGTAAATGTTGTTGATTTGTGCAAGTTGGCTGATAGTTGTGTCCGGGACGAAACAATATTTTGAACAAATAGCGTGAATTTTTTCCACAATACTTGTTTCGTATACGATATAATTCGATCACAATCACCACAGTCATATACTATTTTGGGCAATATATTAAAATTTGTAATGGATATCCCATTACCTGGAAATATCTTTTTTGCATGTTTATGCACAAGTTGTGTGGGAATAGTCAGTGTGATTGTCATCAGGGCCTCATTGTCTATTATGTCAGCACGCATAATGGATCTAGTTTTGTTTTCCTTTTCCAAGTAGGTGTTATAGATGACCATTATGTCCCCGATAAAGACTTGTCCAATTCAACAGTTGTTCAAGCCCTCTATTGATAGTATTTTGGGTGTTATAAGTTTAGACCTGGTGACATTTTTTGAACAGGAAAAGTAATGTGAATGGTAGTCTGCATTATTTTTTTGTTTTCTTTTTTCCTGGTATAAATGTACAAGTAGACGCACAACTTGGATGAAGTATGGAGCCATAGTTTTGCAACCAGACCTCTTAGTCTGCGGAACTTACGCTATGTTCGACGTCTCACTTGCGCTCATTGATACTTCTTGTGAACTGCAAATTATGTGTTGTGGATGACATCAGCATATTTACCATGCCATATATGAATAAATAGTTGAGGATATTTGTTTGGTAAACATATGAGGAAGAAAATGTATGCATATTTACCTTTGGCCTTATCGATCTGTTGATGTTTGCGATGATTGACTGCTCATGGCCATGTCACTAGTCCAAATTTTTTTTATGCAAGCATGTGTAGATGAACATCAGAAGGACTAAATAAGCATATGCATTTTATATTGTCCATAATTGTTTTGAATGTTGCATATAGGTTCGAAGGAGATGGAATACAAAATAGGGTGTCAAGGGATACACAGGAAACATGAGGACCCGACGGTCAAATTGTATGGCTTGGATTTTTTGACTACAAAAATGTGTAACAGGAAATAAGGCATGATGGGGGGGGTACGGCGACCAATTTGTATATCGTGGAACCTCTGAATCTAGAGGCACAATCTTGAACCCGCCAGCCTGGGAACCCTCGATCGAAAAAGTGGCTAAGTATGGAACGAGGAAATAGTCGGTCGGAATCGTGATATAGAAGCATGAGTATAAAGGTGAACCTGTGAGTCTACCAACCCATGCACCTAGAAATTTTCGGAAAGACGACTAAGCAAAGAAACTAGAAAGCAAAAGTAGACCAAAAAAATGAAGGCGAATTCAGTTAAGTATAGAAGAGGGGAGAAAAAGGGATAATAGAAAGTGGGAAAATTAGAAATGGGGAGGGCAGTGTTTGGAAGTAGGAAGTCTCAACAAAGGCCCATTGTTGCCAAATCATCATTTTCTAGTCCAATATTATATGCACCCACCTGTTTTGTGTGTTTGATTTATTAGCATAGTTCGTATACCTTTTCGAAGATTGTACTACAACCCCCTTTGATGTGGCATATAATAATTCATCTTCATTTCCAACCAATCTGTTTCTTTCAATGTAGCAACGTCGAACATACAGTGGACATGAAGGTAAGTTAGTATGCAGAAAGACAAGTAAAAGAAAGAAATACAGTTCTATTTATTTCAATGTAGCAGCAAAGAGAATACAATTCACATGAGGATAAGTTACTATGTAGAAAGATATGTAGTATTTACATATAGTAAAATAGGTGCAAAGCAGTAGAACAAGTAAAGAAAATATACAGACAATAAATGAAATATTAAACACTGAAATATGAAATAAGAGTAGAGGCATGCACCTTTGTAACTCCTCCTTTACATTCACGGCAAAGAGTCCATCGTCTTCTCCAGCCACTCTATTTGTTTAAATGTAGCAATGCAGAAAAAAATACAATGGACATGAAGGAAGTTGGTATGCAGGAAGACATGTAAAATAAATCAATAGAGTTCGATTTATTTCAATGTAGCGGCACAGAAAATACAAAGGACATGAAGATAAGTTATTATGTAGGTAGATATGCAATATCTACATACAATAAATTAGGTGAACACATTTACAGACAATAAATGAAATACAAAACAATGGAATATGAAATAACAATACAAGCATGTACCTTTATATCTCCTCTTCCACGGCTGCGATGAAGACTTCTTCATTTTCTCCAGCTATTCTGTTTGTTTGAATGTGGGAATGCACAAAATACAATGAACATGAATGGAAGTTGATATGCAAGGGAGAACAAGTAATATGTACATACACTAAATGAGAATCAACGAATAGAATAAAATATAGTTAGAAACATATTGAACCTTTGCTTTTCTCCATCCATGGTTGTAATTATATAAATTTTTTCCTGTCCAAAATATATTACAAGCCATAAAATATTAAGAAATTGCATGGACATAGCTAAATGATTTTGATTTTCTACAACAAAGTATCTGGATATGATTTGAGACATGGAAATATAATTTTGCAATATATTTAGTGTACATCTCATATTTCAAGTACAAGACAAATTGTATCATGGTCACACCAGTCTGTGTACATGATAAAGAGGGTGTATTGTGATATGGGCACATTTCAACATATATGGTTAATAAGTGTGTTTTTCACATGTTTTATCTTAACAAAAATACAACGTGCATTGTAATTACACATGTAGTTGTGCAATTATTTGTTATGCCACTATTTTGTATCATATCAACACTGAAGTATCCTAGAATGATAATGGTTTCATCCAAATGTAAATGGTGTGATGCATTTGAGAACACATTCATTATTCTAGCAATGTTACATGCCAAACAACATAGAAACTGAATACTACAATTTGCAATCCACGAAACACCACTCTTTCTAGCACCATCTCAGTATTTTTTTCTTCTACAAGAACATTTTAAAAAGACATTTAGGTATGGTCCAGAGCTAGGAAAAAAAATTGGAGCAAAATTTAAGAGCATGATAGGTAGGCCTGGGACATGCACCAGATCTCGACTTTGTTAGACACGACAAACGACAGAACTGCAGGTCCACTTGCAGGTGCAGGACCTGAACACCGTAACTACAAAAAAAAACAGCTCCAACTGTTGATGCAAGACCCCAACCCTACAAATCCAAAGTAAACAAAAGAAAACAATAAGCAACAAACCAGTGAGCAAGCACAAACAGGCGCAATTACAGCCCCAGGACCTCAAACTTGCAAACTTGAGCCAAACAACAATAAGAAACAACTAATGAACCAACGAACCAATGAACAAGCAACAACCACTGAACCAGTAAACAACATATGTATCTCCAACGAATACCAAAATGCAGCCCAAGCACAGAAGGAACCAGAAACATATGACGAGCATGCCAATAGAAATAATCAAACATTCTTACTTGCAAACTGCAAACAATGAACAACAAAGAACTAATAGAAATGAAATTATGGCATCAAAACTGACTCTGAAATGATGAACGACAGAAGCGCAAGTCAAATTGTGGGTACAGTACCTAGACCCCACAAAGTAAAAAAAACAGCTCCAACTGCACATGCATGACCCCAACCCTACAAAGTTGAAGTAAACAAAAGAAAGCAACAAGCACTAGTGGGTCCAACTGCAGGCGCAGGTCCTTAACCTTGCAAAGTTGAACCAAACAACAACAAGCAACAACCGACGAACCAATGAACAAGAAGCACCCACTGAACTAGTAAACAATTTATGTATCTTCAACAATGACCAAATTGCATTCCAAGCATAGAAGAAGTATGAAACATACAATGGCTATGCAACTGGCGATGGACAACAATATTGTCCAAATTCACTGCAACATTTAATGGAAAAATTCAAGGAAAAATGTACTCTGAGAAGCCTATTTAAGTAAACATTTAAGGCTGTCAGGTTATTTAAGGGCCTCACGGTATGCAAACATTTAAGTTGTCAGGCATGTTTCAGGACCTTGCGCTATGTAAACATTTAAGCTGTCAAGCCTATTCAAGCACCTCAAAAAAAGTGTCAATGCTCTAACACTTCAATATGTAAACATTTCAATACAAATAGAAATAATGATAAAAGGACATTCTAATATGAAGCCAACAAATTATCGATCGATATAGTCCCTCTACTCCCTCGGCAGGGACTAATAATAAAAAAACATTAAAAAACAGCGTCGATGCTCAGAACTTTCGATATGTAAACATTTCAGTAAAAATCTAATAAAAATTAAAAAAGAACGTCAAAGCTCAAAACTTTGGATATCTGAACATTTAAAACATTGGGAACAACGAAGTTGGCAATAAGACCTCCAATATATTCTCCAATGAAACGATGACATTTAAGTTTTTTTTATTATATAAAAAATAATTTGTTTACTTCTATAGTACGAACAATACAGATGATACGAAAATTTATAGTCAAAGGACATATTAATATGAAGTCAACGAATTATCAATCACTATAGTCCCTCTACGCCTTCGGCGGGGACTAATAATAAGTAATACATATTGATTAAGAATAGTAAAATAAAGCCTTCAGATGTAATAAATAGATGAAGGAGAGTACTAAACTATTAACTAGATTAGGGTTTAAAATATAACAAAAGACTAACCTAAAGTATTAACTAGACTAGGGTTTAAAAAAAAAGAAGTTACAGTCCTAAGTATTAATAATATTAAAGGATTAGTGAATTAAGTAGATGACCCGAGAAGTTGCCAAGTTAGGTTGTTAACAAAATTTTAGTAAAATGTGGGTGGACTAAGTACTAATGCTAAGCTTTAGACTAATATTATGATTTTTTATGTAAATAAGTGGTACGCTACCACCCCAAGGAAATGTCAACTTTGTATACAACATGATATGAAAAAATTTCTACACATAGGAAACTGAAATGAATTTGGCATTCTCAGGAGTTAATTGAACTATCTACAAATATGTAGTACACTACAAGCCTAGGTAAATGACAACTTTCTATACAACATAGCATGAATACATTCTACACATATAAGGAAAAGAAATGAATTTAACATCGGAAATTCATTGAACGAAGTTGATTGAATTGTTGTCCATGCCCTCTTCATCTTCTAAGACCTCTTCATTCTCACTTTGTAAAAACATAATAAAAAAACACAAGTTCACTAAATTAAAAAATGATTAATTGTTAAAGATGTAATAAAAAAAACACGTAAGTTAAAAACTTTGTCAATTCCCTCTAATTCCCTCTAATTCCCTCTAATTCCCTCTAATCACTCTTGTCATATATAATCATCATCATTTTTGTGCCATGTGCTCAAACATTAATTTGCATGTCATAGACCAAATAAATACCATGAAATGTGGTGCATTGGATTCAATTACACTCTAAATTTCACTCAAAATACATGATAATTAATTCTACCACGACTACCATGCTAAGGTTTACTATGTCTGAGAGTCAGTTTTGGATCACTTTTTTTAATCATATTTTTTAAGAATGCTCTATTTTTTTATTATGTTTTTTTTCAACATAAAACATAATCTAGTAGGTAACAATCATAATTATAAATGGAACTCTTCATAAAATAAATACATGTTTTTCAATATCATGCAACAATTATAAAGTATGTAATTACAACTCACTTTGAGTTTGTTGTTGTTGTTGTCATAGTTTGTTATATCTTTTCCTTTTCTTCTATGACCTTCTTCATCTCTTTTACTATGCCTAGTGTCATCATTTGATAGTCCCTCTCCACTAGAAACCATATGATTGTAAATCTATTACAACAATTTAAAAATGAGGCAAATACATAAAATCCATGTAATAAATTGTATGCATAGTTTGACATAAATATTGAAAATACCCATGCATAACATCAACATGTATATGCAGAGACACTTTATTCAACGAAAGGTAACAAAAGTCACTAAATTCAACCAAACTCAACTAGAGTTAACTAGAATTTGGCGTAAAGATTCAAATTAGCATGATCACATCCTTCTTCAATATGATAGTAGCATTGTTTTGGTATCATGTCTTGTCTGCCCACTCCTACCTATGATTTTTACCTATGTGAGATATTATACACTTATTATAGTGGCATATCCCTACATGGGAATTTGTTTCACATTAATAAATATTG
>JZKD02S1435667.1:92862-109116 GCA_000966675.3 Picea glauca | reverse complement strand
GCAGATGTATGCGATGAAGCTCCAGACTTTTCGGGAATTCGAAATTCGCGAGTTGAAGTGCGCGAGTTTCTTGCCTCCGGGATCTCCGATATCCCGATATGCGATGAGCCCCTTCTCCCGAGAATTAGCCCCTTTCGACTAGAACATGATCCATATGACCTATCCTTGTGCGACCGTGGTCCAACTTTCCATCGGGATTTCGGCATTCTTGACGACACGATGTTTGTGTCCACTAAACTTGAGATTCCCCGAAATCCGATGGCTTATGGCCGTTGACTTGCTGACGGTCAGCTCCTTGGTGCGTAGCCTGCCACCTGCCTTCCACTAATGAAAGCTTCCCCCGATATCGGGAGATCGGGTATCGGGATATCGGGACTTCTGCTGCCATGTGCGTGGGACTTTCAGTTCCCCGATCCCCGACTCTGTGGGATCTCTCGCCACGTCCCCCTGGATCGGACGACCTGCATTCAGCCTCTAAATATAAGAGACTTCTCTGCTGCTAAATGTCGAGTAGATCGGCCACTCCGACACCCCGATAACTGTTGATTTTCTTCATGGATGGATCTCGGCTGCCGATGGCAAAACTTCGCAGTCTCGCTTGATATGTTACTTGGAAAAGCAAGAATTCTCCCGAGCTGCGCTTGAGTATTTGTGTAACTTGCAGACCGCATGCCTCTTGAACCCGCGACAAGAAATGTTACTAACAGAAAGAGGTTGGACGGGCTTCAAAATAGGCTGACAAGGGTTCCCGGGGAGAGGGTCAAATTGTATTGATCGGAACTTTTGAGTGCATATTGTGTAACACGGAAGAGGGGCTGATGTAGGAGTCTGGAAGTCAATTTGTATATCGCGGAAGCCGGGGGGTTGTTTGCAGAGCAAATTGTATTGATCATAACTTTTGAGTGCATACTGTGTAACATGGAAGAGGGGCTGATGTAGGAGTTTGGAAGTCAATTTGTATATCGCGGAAGCCGGGGGGCTGTTTCCAGGTCAAGGAACACTGGAAGTGCACTCCACCTGTCTGGGAATCTGCAAGCGAAAAATTCGGGTAAGTATGGAATTGGAGGCGCGAAAGAGATTCCAAGAAATGGAGAAATATGGAAAGTGGACGCAGGGGCTTCAAAACAGGGTGACAATAGTTCTCCAGGAGACGTGAGGACCCGAAGATCAAATTGCAGGTCTCAGAACTTTTGTGTGCAAACTGTGTATCACGGAAGAGGGTATGATGTGGGAGTGCAGCTTTAAATTTGTATATCGTGGAGGTCCGGATGTTGTTTGCAGGCCACAGAAAAATGGAAGTGCAATATAGAGCTCGCCTGCCTGGGAATCCGCGATCTAAAAAGTGCCTAGGCATCGAATGGCTAGTGGTTGGTCAAAGTTGCAATATAAAAGTACGAGCGTAAATGTGAACCCGTGAGTCGACCAACGTGCGCATTGAGACATTTTTGGAAAAACGACTAAGTAACGAGAAAGAGAGAGTAGAGGGGAAAAACAAACGACAATTTGGTCAAGTATAAAAGAGGGAAAAGAAGGTCCAATATATTCAAATCTGCAATAGATATTCCATTTTCTGGCAAGATCTTTTATGTATGTTGTTGGAGAAGTTGTATACATATTGAATATACTTGGAAATAAATCTAAAGGTAGCGGGCACGGGAAACAACAACAAGAAATTTGAAATTTCCTAAACCCGCGAACTTGATGATCCGGGAAAGAGATGTCAAGAAATGGTCAAGTGTGGAAAGCGGTCGGATGGGCTTCAAAATAGGGTGACGGGTTCTCGAGGAGACGTAAGGCCCTGACTGTCAAATTGTATATATCAGAACATTTCAGTGCAAAATGTGTAACATGGAAGAGGGGATGATGTGGGAGTCCACAAGTAAATATGCATATCGCAGAAGTCAGAGTGTTGTTTGCAGGTCACAGAACAATGGAAAGTGCAATTTAGACAAATGGGAAGCGCTTGGTCAGAACGCGTGAATCGGCCAACCAGCGTAGCAAGACATTTTCGAAAAAAATGACTAAGTAACCAGAAAGAGAAACTAGAGGGGATAAAAGAGTGGGAAAATAGAAAGGCGGAGGGGAATTTTCGTAAGCAGGAATTGGTTTCAAACAAGCCCCAATGTTGCAAAACCATCATTTTCTAGTAATTGTCAGCAAATACTTTGTTGAATATTAGATTTTATTGCAACTTGTGGGAGTAAGTGTGTTCTTGATACATTCTTCCATGACTGTAACATATTAACTTAAGTATTAAACTTTTTGCATTATGGGTTGTTAGCATTAAAGCTTAATAATTGCATGTCTAGAAACAAGAATGACGATCTTGCTACAACATTGTGATTTGGTATTGCTATGTTCTATCTGTATTACGAATAGAATTGAACGTTGGTTTGAAACTATTTGAAATTCATTTTTTGTTTCCATAAAATCCTGATGGATCGACACAGTGCATTGTCATATAATTGTTAGATGCTCCATTTTAGAACAAATTACCTAAGAAAATACAATATCGAAGAACTACGAGACTATTGAACCATGCCAATGAGAAGAGGTGTTAAATCCAGAAAAGAAGCAGCAACCAAGACTCCAAGGCAAATTTTTTAATAGTAAATCCATAAAAAAAAAAAAAGATTGGGCACTGTATATCTATCCTTAGAAATTGGACCAAGTTCTTTGGGCCAAAACATTGAACATATTTGACATAAACACAAGCATAGGATCTGCAACATGCAGGAGTCATCGAGATGCTCTTCAACATGCATACAAAATTGATTACCATGCTTTTTTTTAGGAAATCCTTGCAGTCTTCTCCTTGGTGGATCAATGTTCGGTGCCTCGATCTCAATATTTTGCAGAAGAACTGAGCCGACAAAGAAATAGGAAATCGGGTCCGCAGTGGAATAAATCCTTGGCTTGAAGCATATGAACAACAATCCTATGGTAAAATTGATAGTTCTCACAATCTTCCCGTGAGGAAGAAGACAAAAAACGTTGGAGGGAAAACATAATATCCCTTAACTGAAAGTTAGGACACACAAAGAAACCACCTCCTCACAGTCGAAAAATTTAGAGACACAGGTTTCACATGCAATTCCAGAGGCCCAAATTAGTCCATTATGGGCGGAAGGAGATGACTAGTAGGAATATGCCTTGCACCAATGGGAGTTCTGGTCCTCATTCCCTAAGATGTTAATTGTATATCCAGAGAACATGACAGTGGTCCTGCAATTGAATAGGATTTTGTCTTGAAATATATCTCTGGGAGCATCAACAGATCATTTCCTTACAGTGAAAGACTTCGCCCAGAATGAACTAATTTGGACCTCTGGAATTCCTACTTTCGAGCAACAAAGTGGCTATTGCGTTCAACATCAGTTTCTTTTTTGAAACTCCTTCTTTTGGTGTTGTCAAGATCACCATCATCGAGATGAGAAGTGTCGCCCATTATGGTTGATTTCAATTTGGGCACAGGAGTGGGAACAATCTTTGCATTTCCATCATTCATTGTCATATCATCGCCCATCACACCATCTTCTTTCGGCTCGAAATCCATCGCATCAACCTCTGCGCCAGCCATCAATGCAAGTGGGCAGGTTGTCTGAGGAGGCAGGGTTGCCTTGGAATTCTTTGGCTTGAAATATATCTCTCGGTGCACCAAGGGACCATCTCCTTTTTTGCTCCTGGGCAGAGGGAGATGAGTAGTAAGAATGTGCCCTGGAATATTAGAACCTCTGGCCATCATGGTCGAAGGTGTTTACTGTATCTAGACAGAACTGCTATGGAATTGCTGCCATAAGTTAACGAGAATTTCCGTTTGCTCCAAACGATGTTTGAAATGAAAATTGGGGAGGGATAATATAACCCTCCACAAATCTTGGTTTAATGTGTATCAATGGAAGATCTCCTCGAGCCTTTCGCTGATCAATGATAATTTCCAGGGTTCGTGCATAATGAGTTGTTACCATTAAATCTTACTAATTTCATATGTAGAAAAAAGTGTGAAGGTGGCAGTGACGACGAAGAGCGATTAAGAATTAGAGATTTCATAAAGACGCCAACCGGCTGACGCATGAAAGAGATTGCATCATGTTTGAAATGAATACTTAGAAAGGATAACACTCTTCTCCACAAATCTTGGTTTAATTTGTATTAATGACAAATCTTCTTCGGCCTTCTAGACATTAATGACAATCTTAACGGTTCCTACACGATGAACTACTAGTATTAAAGCTTAATAATTGCATATATAGAAAGAAGTACGAAGGTAGCGGGGATGGAAAAAAGTGACTAAGCATTGTGCATTTCGTCCACTCGCCAACCCGCGAAACAGATTCCAAGAAATGCCCAAGTGTGGAAAGCGGTTGGGCGGGTTTCAAAAATAGGGTCACAAGATATACCCAGGAGACGTGAGGGTCCAATGGTCAAATTGTATGTCACGATGACAAATTCCGGCCATCAATTTGTATATCGTGGAATTTTGGGTGTTGTTTGTACATAGGGGAACAGTGGAAGCACAATGTTGAGCAAGCAATTTGTATATTGCGGAACTTCGGGTGCTGTATATAAAAGCAGGAGACATTCGGAAAAAGGACAAAGTAAACAGAAAGCGAAAACAAACGAGATAAAGGGGATTTTTTTTGCTAATTTGTAGATCGCGGAAGTCCGGGTGTTGTTTGTAGGCGGTGGAACAATGGAAACACAATGTTGAACCCCCCTATCCGGGAACCCACGATTCAAAAAATTTGTTCAATATGAAATGAGGAAGCGGTCGATCGGGCTAGTGATATAAAAGTAACAATAGAAATCTGAAAATGTGAATCCGCCAACTCCTACTGGGTGCCGTATATAAAAGCAAGAGACATTTGAAAAAAGGACCAAGTAAATAGAAAATGAAAGCAAACGAGATAAAGGGGAATTTATTTGCTAATTTGTAGATCGTGGAAGTCCAGGTGTTGTTTGCAGGTGACGGAACAATTGAAACACAATGTTGAACCCACCTATCCGGAAACCCGCAATTCAAAAAGTTTGTTCAATATGAAATAGGGAAGCGGTCGGTCGGGCTGGTGATATAAAAGTAACAATGGAAATCTAAAGACATGAATCCGCCAACTCCCACACCTAGACGTTTTCCGAAAAACGAGTAAGTAACAAGAAAGGGAAAGCAGAGGGCAAAAAGAAAGGGGATGACAATTTTCGGAAGCGGGAATTGGTGTAAGAAAGCCCCATTGATGGTCTTAACAATAACTATGAAGTGAATTAAACATGTGAATAGGTTCTTTAATCAAGGAATAGATACAACGAACCATGCTTATAGTTTCCATGATCTATTTGTATAAGAGAAGCGTCGAAAAGCTACAAGAAAATCAATTTTGGGATGTTTAAGTAAAGTTATTGTACTGATAGCTTCACTACAAGTATAACAACAACGAATTTGAATTTTAATGTCCTCTCGTTGATATAAT
The DNA here is from genome assembly GCA_000966675.3 of Picea glauca. Classification (NCBI taxonomy): domain Eukaryota; kingdom Viridiplantae; phylum Streptophyta; class Pinopsida; order Pinales; family Pinaceae; genus Picea; species Picea glauca. The sequence goes on along the minus strand of JZKD02S1435667.1, from coordinate 103,651 downwards.
AGTTCCATTGGACTTCGCATAGTATATATTCTTTTATTTCAAATTATTCCAGGAGATTAATTTTGCTAAGTTCATCGATCAAGGAAAAGTTCTAAAAACGAGATAAAGAGGAATTTGTTTGCTAATTTGTAGATCACAGAAGTCTGGGTGATGTTTGCAGGCGGTGAAACAATGGAAACACAATGTTGAACCCGACTATCCGGGAACTTGCGATCCAAAAATTTTGTTCAATATGAAACGGGGAAGCGGTCGGTCAGGCTGGTGATATAAAAGTAAGTGGAAATCTAAAGACGTGAATCCTCCAACTCCTACACCTAGGAATTTTCTGAAAAACGAGTAAGTAACCAGAAATGGAAAGCAGAGGGAAAAAAGAAAGGGGATGGCTATTTTCGGAAGCGGGAATTGGTGTAAGAAAGCCCCATTGATGATCTTAATAGTAACTATGAAGTGTATTAAACATGTGAAGAAGTTCTTCAATCAAGGAATAGATACAACGAGCCATACTTATAGTTTCTAGGATTTGTTTGTATAAGAGAAGCGTTGAAAAGCTACAAGAAAATCGATTTTGGGATGTGTAAGTAAATTTATTGTACTGTCAGCTTCACCACAAGTATAACAACAACGAATTTGAATTTTAATGTCCTCTCATTGATATGATAGTTCCACTAGACTTCGCATAGTATATATTCTTTTATTTCAAATCATTCTAAAAGATTAATTTTGCTAAGTTCATCGATCAAGGAAAAGTGCTAAAAACGAGATAAAGGGGAATTTGTTTGCTAATTTGTAGATCGCGGAAGTCCGAGTGTTGTTTGCAGATGGCAAAACAATGGAAACACAATGTTGAACCCGCCTATCCGGTAACCCACCTTTCTGGGAACTCGCGATCCAAAAAGTTTGTTCAATATGAAACTGGGAAGCGGTCGGTCGGGTTGGTGATATAAAAGTAAGTGGAAATCTGAAGACGTGAATCCACCAACTTCCACACCAGTAAGTAACCAGAAAGGGAAAGCAAAGGGCAAAAACAAAGGGGATGGCAATTTTCGGAAGCGGGAATTGGTGTAAGAAATCCCCATTGATGGTCTTAACAGTAACTATGAAGTGTATTAAACATGTGAACATGTTCTTCAATCAAGGAATAGATACAACGAGCCATTCTTATAGTTTCTAGCATCTGCTTGTATAAGAGAAGCGTCGAAAAGCTACAAGAAAATGAATTTTGGGATGTCTAAGTAAAGTTATTGTATTGTCAGCTTCACCGCAAGTATAACAACGACGAATTTGAATTTTAATGTCCTCTCATTGATATGATAGTTCCATTGGACTTCGCATAATATATATTCTTTTATTTCATATTATTCTAGGAGATTATTTTTTCTAAGTTCATCGATCAAGGAAAAGTGCTAAAATGAGACACATACTACATTTGCGTCACAGAGCATATATTAAAGGGCAAAGCATGTCCTCTATAGTCTTTAAGATCATAGAAAAACTGCGAAGATCTTGAATGTATTATTAATTTTCCAGAACGAAGCATATAGCCAAGAACCAAGTAAACACCAAATGTATTGAAAGTTGAGGCATAAAGCAACGCATGAACATAGAAGGCCTCAAGGAAGATCCCACAAGGTTCCATAGAGAAGTACAGATCGACCTTTGCATCAAACAATTTGATATACAAAAAAACACATCGTGGCATTGGTTTTCTCTTACATCTGGTATATGTTCCCACGAAAAAATAATTAGGGCCATGGGATATGAACAAAATTTTGCCAAACACAAGACAACACAAAACCAGCGGAGCTTCGCCACTGTACGCTAGCTATAACCAAACCTCAAAATGGGGAACAAGAAAGTTGTCGATTACTATTTTACCATTAAGCAAGATCACTATGGACATTTTCTTCTGATAGTGCCATGGTCTATCACTACCAGTTTTAACAATGCCAAATTTCCAATATTATTGGAAATTCTTGATGATTCTGCCCAAAGGATCAAGCTATTCGACGGTTCAAAGGATGGGCCCGAGTTATTTATAGTTGGAAACTTTTTATGAGGTTTTCTCTCATGCTTCCCATTTCTGGACTGAACAATCTTATGCACGTGCAATCTCTATAGCGAGATCTAAAAATCTCAAACTCATGTTTCAATCCATTCCAAGTCCTATTTTTTTCAATTAGGGCATCGAGAAAATGCAGATACCGTACCATAAATGTATAGTTGGAGACCAATTTTTATTTTATTCGGGCACCCAAAAAAAATGCAGAAATCTTGCCATGGCTATATAGTTGGAAAACAATTGTCCAACTTGGGCACCCAAAAAACGTGTAGACTCCTCCATCAAAGCCACAACCAGCCACCATTTTTATTTTATTTGCACACCAAAACAAATATGCAAAATTCCTACTGGAAGATGCAAAAAAAATCAAAATAACAACATCGATTGCATTTGTAATTAGATTCTCCTTGTTGTTTCAAGTGCACAAGAAGAGACAAAATCTCTGGAAAGAGAATTTTAAAGCGATAGATATAAACTCTGAAGAACTCAAGTTCGACGAACAATCATCTGGGTGTTGAAGAAAAATTACAGACACACATGAGATATTTTCATTTCCTGTCAAAGCTTGATACTTCTTTTTTTTTCCAGCCGATATGCAATATTGCATTGTCCTCATTTAAGATAAATTTGCTATGTATTCGAAAGTCCCACATCATGTAGACATTGTTTGCCTTTTTCTGTAGATATGCTTCATATGACAATTCTGTTAACCCATGAAGCACATATTGAAACAGAGGCTGTCTAATTTACAATGCATGGTTGTGTTGCTCACGGTTCGGGTGGCAGCATTGAGGCAATGTCTATATATGTATGGAATTTTTTTACTGCATCCCAGACAATCAATCGTATCATCACTTATGAAAGTAGAAGCAGAAGCAGGAGAGTTGCATTTTTCACATACATGCTCAAAGGGGGTCGAGTACGCATTCGTTGCAACCAAAACACCTTCAACCTGGAAACGTGAGCATAACAGTTAATATATTGAACAATATAATATACAACTGCACCCAAAAAAAATTAAAAAAACTGCATAAATTTGGTGAAGGCTATTTGTACGAGCAAAGTGAGGATGAATCTGTAGATGTATATGCACAATAGTTGTAGAGCTAGTTAATTTCTTGAAATCCTGTACTATGTCTGCTTGCAATTCTATTACAAATGTTGCTTGGGTTGTGTGAAAGATCCTTTCTTTAACATCTTTTTTCTTTGTTATATTTTTGAAGAGCATAAGTGTAAATTTCCCTTTATGCAATTGTTGTTCCATTGACGAAAACAAATTTGAATAGGTATCGAACAATTGCAGCTGCAACATGGAACAGTGCAATATTTGCATAACTTAACCGAGATACATGGACATGCGAAAGTAAAGGACAAAATTGGATATGGAGAACGGTACCATTGCCTTGTCGTTGTCTGACTCTCCATCTTTTATATGGATAATGTGTTGCGAGCCAAGTTTTCTCGTGAATGTGACAGTCGCACCAATGGTTCTGATTGGGTAAATGTCGTTGCTCTATGCAAGTTGGTTGATAGTTGCGTCTGGGACAAAATGATATTCTGAACAAATAGCAGGAATTTTTTCCACAATACTTGTTTCGTTGAGCGATATAATCCGATCAAAATCACCACGATCATATACTGTTTTGGGCAATATATTAAAATTTGTAATGGATATCCCATTACCTAGAAATATCTTTTCTGCATGTTTCTAGACAAGTTGTGTAGGAATAGTCAGTGTGACTATCATCAGGGCCTCCTTGTCTGTCATGTTAGCACGCATAATGGATCTAGTTTTGTTTGCCTTGTCCAAGTAGGTGCTATAGACGACCATTATGTCCCCGATGAACACTTGTCCAATTCGACGACTGTTCAAGCCCTCTATTGGTAGTGTTTTGGGTGTTACAAGTTTAGACCCAGTGACAATTTTTGAACATGAAAAGTAATGTGAATGGTAGTGTGCATTAATTTTTTGTTTTCTTTTTTTCCTGGCATAGATGTACAAGTAGACGCACAACTTGGATGAACTATGGAGCCATAGTTTTGCAACCGGACCTCTTAGTCTGCGAAACCTGCGCTATGTTTGACGTCTCGCTTGCACTTGTTGATACTTCTTGTGAATTGCAAAGTATGTGTTGCAGATGACATCAGCATAATCACCATGCCATAGATGAATAAATAGTTGAGGTTATTTGTTTGGTAAACATACGAGGAACATAATGTATGCATCTTTACCTTTGGCCTTGTCGGTCTGCTGATGTCTGGGATGATTGACTGCTCATGGCCATGTCACTAGTCCAACTTTTTCTGATGCAAGCATGTGTAGATGAACATCAAAAGGACTAAACAAGCATATGCATTGTATATTGTCCACAATTGTTCTTAATGTCACATGCAGGGTCGAAGGAGATAAAATACAAAATAGGGTGTTAAGGGATACTCAGGAAGCATGAGGACCCGAGGGTCAAATTGTATGCCTCGAATTTTTTGACTGAAAAAATATGTAACAATAAATAGGGCGTGATGGTGGGGCACGATGGTCAATATGTATATCGTGGAACCTCTGAAGCTAGAGGCACAATCTTGAACCCGCCAACTTGACACCCGCAATAGACAAAGTGGGTAAGTATGGAATAAGGTAGAAGCATGACCATAAATGTGAACCTGTGAGTCCGCCAACTCGCACACCAAGGCATTTTCGGAAAGACGACTAAGCAGAGCAATCAAAAAGCAAAAGGGATAATAGAAAATGTAAAAATTAGAAATGGGGAGGGCACAAAGGCCCATTGTTACCAAATCATCGTTTTCTAGTCCAATATTATATTTCCCCCACTCGTTTTGTATGTTTAATTTACTAGCACAGTTGGTATACCTTTTTGAAGATTGTACCACAGACCCCTCTACTGTTGCATATAAGAATTCATCTTCATGTCCAACCGATCTGTTTCTTCCAAGGTAGCAACGTCAAATATACAGTGGACATGAAGGCAAGTTAGTATGAAGAAAGACATGTAAAAGAAACAAATATAGTTCTATTTATTTCAATGTAGCAACAAAGAGAATACGATTCACATGAGAATAAGAAGAAACATACGCAATATATACATATAGTAAAAAAGGTGCAAAGCAGTAGAACAAGTAGAATAAATACACAGACAATAAATGAAATACTAAACACTAGAATATGAAATAAGAGTACAAGTACGCACCTCTGTAACTCCTCGTCTACATTCATGCCAAAGAGTCCATCGTCCTCTCCAACCACTCTGTTTGTTTATATGTAGCAATGCAGGAACAATACAATGGACATGAAGGAAGTTAGTATGCAGGTTGACATGTAACGAAGATAAGTTATTATGTAGGAAGGTACGCAATATCTACATACAATAAACTAGGTGAACACATATACAAACAATAAATGAAATATGAAATAACAGTACAAGCATGTACCTTTGTATCTCCTCTTCCACCACTACAGTTAAGAATCTGCTGTTTTCTCCAGCTATTTTGTTTGTTTGAATGTGGGAATGCACAAAATACAATGAACATGAATGCAAGCTGGTATGCAGCGGAGAACAAGTAATATCTACATACAGTAAATGAGAATCAATGAATAGAATAAAAGATAGTCAGAAACATGAACCTTTTCTTTTCTCCATCCATGGTTGTAAATATAAAAAGTTTTTCCCTACCCAAAATATATTACAAGTCACAAAATATTAAGAAATTGCATGGCCATAGCTAAATGATTTTGGTTTTCTGTCGCAAAGTATCAAGATATGCTTCCAAACATGGAAATATAATTTTGCAGTATCTTTGGTGTACATATCATATCTCAAGTACAAGACAAATTGTATCATGATCACACCAGTTTGTGTAGAGGATAAAGAAGTTGTATTGTGATATGGGCACATTCCACCATATATGGTTAATAAGTGCATTTTGCACATGTTTTATTTTAACAAAAAAACAACGGATATTGCAATTTCACATGTAGTTGTCCAATTATTTCTTATGCCACTATTTTGTATCATGTCAACATTGAAGTACCAACAAAATTTTACAGCAGAATAGGCGTGCATGGAACAGGCGCTAGATCTCGACTTCACCATACATGACAAACAACACAACCGGAGGTCCACTCGCGAGTGCAAGATTTGAACACCGCAAAGCACCCAGAAAAAAAAAGAAATAGCTCCAACTATCGACGCAAGACCCCAACCCTGCAAAGCCAAAGTACACAAAAGAAAACAACAAGCACCAAACCAACGAGAAAGAATGAACAGGCCCAACTGCATCCCCAGGGCCCCAAACTCGTAAACTTGAGCCAAACAACAACAACTAGAAATCGACGAACCAACTAACCAATGAACAAGCAACAACCATCGAACCAGTAAACAACATATGTATCTCCAACGATTACCAAACTGCAACCGAAGCATAGAAGGAACCAAAAACATATGACGAGCATGCCAGTAGAAATAAGCAAACATTCTTACTTGCAAATTGTAAACACTGAAGAACAAAGAAGTAATAGAAAATGAAATTATGGCATGGAAAATTACTCTGAAACGATGAACGACAAAAGTGCAAGTCGAATTGTGGGTGCAACACTTGGACCCCGCAAAGTAAAAAAAAAAAAAACCAGATCCAACTGCGAATGCAGGACCCCAACCTTGCAAAGTTGAACCAAACAACAACAAGCAACAACTGACGAACCAATGAAGAAGAAGCACCCACCGAACCAGTAAACAATATATGTATCTTCAACGATGACGAAATTGCATTCCAAGCCTAGAAGAAGTATGAAACATACAATGCCTATTCAACTAGTGGTGGACAACAATATTGTCTAAATTCACAACAACATTGTATGGAAAATTTCGAGGAAAAATGTACTCCGAGAAGCCTATTTAGGTAAACATTTAAGGCTGTTAGGCTGTCTAAGGGCCTCGTGGTATGCAAACATTTAAGTTGTCAGGTCTGTTTCAGGACCTCGCACCATGTAAACATTTAAGCTGTCAGGCCTATTCAAGCACCTCAAAAAAGTGTCAATGATCTAAACCTTCAGTATGCAAACATTTCAATACAAATACAAAGGACTAATAATAATAGGACAAATACATTAATAAATAAAAAACAACGTCCATGCTTAGAACTTTTGGTTTGTTAACATTTCAGTAAAAATGTAATAAAAATTAAAAAGGAGCGTTTAAGCCCAAAACTTTGGATATCTACACATTTACAACATTGGGAACAACGAAGCTAGCAATAAGACCTCGAATATATCCTCCAATGAGACGATGACATATAAGTTTTTTTTTTATATATAAAATAATGTTTTTACTTCTATAGTACGAACAATACACATGATGCGAAAATTTATAGTCAAAGGACAGATTAATATGAAGTCAACGAATTATCGATCGCTATAGTCCCTCTGCGCCTTTGGCAGGGACTAATAACATGAAGTCATTGTGATGATGAGATTGATAAAGGGTTAATTAACATGTTAAAAAGATTATATTTTTGCAGGGGTCACATTGTATATTAATTTTTTTTAGATATAAGGTCACATTGTTTTTGGTACGATGATTACAGTGTAATTGAGACAGTTCTTAGAGAGGGTGTAGAGGAAATATATGACTAAAATGGCTTGTCAAATCGACCAGGAGATGAATTTTGCTTAGAAATTTTTGAATGGAATATCGTGATAAAGCAACAATTGAAATTGGAGGTTGAAACTTGCGAGGAGGAAGCATGATGGGTGGAATACATACTACCGATCTTGGTGGATAAAACCAGGTACAAGATCTTGTAAGTCCCTCCTTTGTGATTGTACACATTAATTACGATCAATGAACATATGGTGATCAATAAGCATCGAGTTTGAGAGCATTTACGAGTTAGGTATTGAAATTTATTGGATACCAATTTTATGAACTAACAAAGTCCATTTCATTAAAGTATTTTTTATCATTTTAATAGTCATTATGAATGAATGTTTATAGAACCATCAAGAAAAGTGTAAGTGGGAATTAAAAATGATAGCATGGGGTATGGTTACATGTCTATAAATAGAGGGACCGGTCATTCGTCTAGGATCCGACCATCCAACCAATCATTACAAAACACTGCGACTTGTTCAATTCACACATCACCAACCAATCATTACAAAACACTCTGAACACACCGCCCATGTATCTATGAGAGACTATGGATATCAATTATAATCATCATGGTTCATGGGTAATTATGGGAAGGTTAATAGTTTCTTGGGATAGTGTCTTTGAAACCCATGCTATTCTCTCCACTTTCAAAAATAACAATGCATAGTGGCCATAACTTGGCATGTCAACAAATAATTATGTAATGGATAAAATGGTTGTCCTTAAACACAAACACATTACTAACTGCATGAGCCATGCCATCCAAATGGACCTTGTTTATCGAACTACAAGTGAGAGTCTTCCATTAATGTTTTATCTGGGATGAGTTCCAATGTGAAGCAAGACGCTCGATTTTCATTTCTCAACTCATCAATAAAATATGTATAGGCAAGATAAATGATGGTTGAATCTTGAATTGTTTGTTGAATCTTGAATACATTCTTTCAAGGATAGACACCAATGAATGAATGATCAAATTTAGCTCTCCTTACGAGACTCGCTAAAAATAAGACTGACACTAACTTTGAGAGTACAGAGAGAGATCCATTTGCGACTAATGGTTCATGGTGAGTTTTTCCTTATTTTTTTTCAAAAGCAAACAATGTAGCGTCAAATGCAATGTAGTCTAGAATGACTAAGTAATTTTATGGCGAATCTCACATAGGGTTTTTAGGGATTATAAATGGGAAATTTTGGGTATGGCAAGGGTATTTTTCACTCATCAATGGGTAATTCTGGGCATGTCTTTCTCTGGATTATTAAATGCTTGCAGATTCGAGTAAATAGAATGATGGTCGCTGCAACCGATAGTAGGCCATCTAGTCCAATGAAGGTTTTCAGCTTGGAGCATTCTCCACGTGGTGGATTTGGAATGGTGAAGTCGTATCTGGATAACGTTTTGTTTGGATTTGGCAATTGCTTGAGCCCAGGTTCGAGTTACAATTCAAAAGCGAGCAGGTTTTGATTAGGAGCCTTCGATCATTTTCCTATGTAGGCCATTGCCCCTTCTGGAGACGGTGAAGTTGAACTTGAAGGCAAGCACCAAGAGGACTTGCACTGGATGGCATGAAATTGGATGAGACACTACTGAGATATTACCAAAATTTGATCATATGAAACATTGTCTTTCATTACCAAGAAGCTATAGTGCATTTTATAGTGTACTAAACCATGGTTGAGCACCGTAGCTGAAGAAGGTGATGGGAAGGCGGTGCACCAATGAAGGCGGTGAAACAATGGTGATGCAAAGGTAGTGAGTTCCAAGAAGGAAGAAATAATTAATTGATGTCAGATTGACATATTTAGTTCTTGGTAATATCTCTCATTATTGTAAAATATGACTTAAAGAAACAAGTTGGCTTGTTGGTAGTAGTGGAGGAAGGTTTGCAGGAAATCAACGAGTACTTCACGTGATAGCTAGATACAAGATGGTTTGGTTAACATGCTTTGCATGACTGACAAGTTTCGGGCTATTGCTACCATTTTTTCCACCAAAGTTGGAAATTATCTTTATGTTTATAAGTCTAGAATCTTAATGAATACTACACTATCTGATAATAGAAAATAATGCTGATTAGAAAAGGTTTTTTATTTTATTCAACATATTTAGTATATTAATTAGGGTGGTGGGGAGAAGAAGGATGGTGGAGAAAACAAAAAGGGAGGAGGGGATATTGAGAAGAAGGATGGTGGAGAAAACAAAAAGGGAGGGAGAGATATTGATAAGATGGATGCTGATGAATCCAAAGGTGATGATAAAGACACGAAGGGTAAATGTAAGAAAATTGAAGTCCATGAAGTCCAACTAGCAAGGAAGTGAAAGATTGAAATACTAATGGATTAAAATTGTGTTATGGGTAGGCCCGAACCCTTGGGGAATTGAAAGATTGTGTTTTGAGGATATGAAGGTCTTATCAATCCTACCAAAAATAATAAAACATGGAATAATTCTTTAGCATGAATCTAGGCTACATGGTATATCATAACACTATATACTTAGTAGCAACTTCAATGGTGGTTTCTTCTTCTTCTTTAGTCTAGTGTATTAGCTTGAACTTTGAAGAGAAGAGATGGGTTACAGGGAGGATGTATGCTTGCTTAATTGCTACCATGACTCCTCACATTAAGATTTGTAGATTGCACTATTGGCGATGATTAGTTGGAACTTCTTGGAAGAATGATGCCAAGACTGCGTGCCTAATATGACAACAATTTCATAGCATGTGGTTTTTTCTCGAATATATTATTATGACGCTAATGTGACGTTAATAAGACATTATACATTTACATATAAGACACTATTTTGTTGCAACATGACGTAAACATGAAGACTTCAAAGCATGACGAATTTTAGCGACGCACAAAAAACACAAAAATGACAATAATACAATGCTAGTCAACACAATCACGACAGAAGATAAAAAAAACAATTTTTAATATTTTTCAACATTGTCGATTTAACGCAAAATCAACATAAATACAATACAAACATCATATCACAAAATCTCAATTTATACTTATGGAAAATTGAAAAAAAAAAAAACCTATTGTAACACTGCAAAGC